>PVLC010004610.1:0-83490 GCA_004027655.1 Graphiurus murinus | reverse complement strand
GAGTAAGTGAATGATGGCGTCAGTTGGTTGTATAATATGGTGGCATTTGAATTGGAGATGCTGCACTGAATCATCCAAAATATGTATTTATGCATTAGATTTGTTCAAAATTCAGGGTGCACTTTTACTTTTAAAAAATGCAGAAAAAAACCCTCAACTGTTGATTCTGATTTTTGTCTTTAGGTTGCTCAGGACAGTGGTTCCTCTTGCCTCTGTAGTAAATGGGATTCATGTAAACACATTTGGGATCCAGTTTGAAAGAAATCATTCATTGAAGTAAAACTTCTAAATCTCCTTGAATATACAGAATGTCTCATGTCATTATCTTTGAAAAAGGTTTCTGGAGCACCTACTATGTGCCTAATTATAACTCAAGTAACTGCTAATAGTTTAGCATTAGATTGACTTCATCAGAATGTGAACACGAAGGTCCGTTTGTAGACTGTATTCATTTATTCAGAGTGTATTATCTGCATCTGCTCCTACACTTATATCTTTAATTATGCTTCATATATTGGATATGTTTCAAAGAGCCTTGTGAGAATTATTTCTTGTCAAGCAAGTTGGAAGTTTTCTCAGATGAATTCTCTCTGCCATATGAGTTTTGTGTGGAACCTATACACAAATGCTATATGTTTTCCTTCAGAAAGTTCACTTCCACTAGAGAATTTCTTCATGGCATTAAACAGAGTCAAAACTCAGGCATGAGAGTACCTTAGACATCTGTACTTTAGGTTTTTAAAAGGCTTCACTGTACCTTAATCACTTAGTCATCTAATGGCATTTATTGCCCTTTTGCTAAATGACTGCTGTTTATCTAGCTGCATCCTTTACCCCTTTCAACCACCCCAAGAAGAAGCTACTCTTGTCCTCCCACTTTACAGATGATGAAATTGAAGCAACCAGCCACTAAGTGGAAGAACCGGGATTTGAACTTGAGCATTTTGCCTCTAGAGTTCTTACCATTCCCTCTAGGTCAGTTTTGCCCAGAAAGATGGTCTTGGGTATAGCAACGAAGAGAGGAGTATAGAAACAGACAAGCAAGCAAGCAAGCAAGCAAACAAACAAACAAAGAAACAAACAGAAATCCTGGCAAACATTTGGTTTATCTGTTTAAATGTGACTTTTCTGATCAGAATTGCTATTTCTGCTCCTGGGCTGGCCCCCACCTGCCTTCCACCATGGTCTGGTTAATCCGTCCTGTTCCTCCTCCTCCATCTCCTCCCCCAGCCCCTTGGCATCTTTCCCAGCACTGAGCTGATCTGAGCAGTTTGTTTGTTGCACAGCCTGAACTTGGTATGCCTGTGAACAAGACTTTTAAGTTTTATTTTGTTTAAATGTTTATTCATTTCAATTACTATCTTAATAGATGTGTTTTTACTCTCCCACCTATTCCTTAATTACATCTCAGACAGATTTCTTAGATCTTTGATCTTTTCCAATTATTAAAAATCGACACCAGTTCATTTTGAAGCATGTTCTGCATGCTCCCTCCCCTGCCCCTTCATCTCAGGCCCAGGGTTTTCAGAGTGTGGGGCAGAGTCCCTTCTCTTTTACTTCTCTGTCTTTTTCCCTGGTCCCGGCTCCCCTGGGGTGGGAATGGGAACAGGGGACACGAGCGCAGCAAAGGGTCTTGGGTTTCTGGCCCCCGCTGCAGTTCCTCTTTGGGTCAATGTTGACCTCACTGGCTTACATTAGTCCCTTTAAAAATAAAAACACACCAAACCCTCTGTGTGTTCCTCTAGGGGTATAAATTCTTCAGAGGGCTCTGTCTCCACCGCACATTTTTCTGAAGGGAAGTTGCCTCCTTTTGGACCTCTTAGGGCCCTGCTTGGCTCCTCTTCTCTGGAGTACCCACCTCCTCCTGTGGAGTATGACCACTGGTGAGTGGCCAGGCTGGCCCCTCACCTGGTGTGTCTGCAATGTGACCCAAGCGTGACCTCTTGTTCCATGCCATGCAAGGAAATCACACACCTGTGTGACACCAGATGGTAGACAGATCACACCTTGGTGTGGATCCTGTGACCTGCCCTGCTGATGCCTTTCTGATTCACCCCTTTCCTCTCCTGCCCCACCCCACTGTGGGCAGACTAGCAGCCCACTGTGCACACATATGCCAGCCAGGGGCACAGAGTGCCTGTTCCTCTATGGAAGACAAAACCAACGTCTAAGAGACATTCCCTTGGAGCCCCCTTTACTTCTGGAGGGAAGAGTCCAAGTGTCTCTCTCTCCAGGTGGATTACCAAGGTCCTGCTCAGCCTTCTCTATTCTCATAGGTCTTTTTTATTTTAAAACTAGGATGGTTGATTATTTATAGGCCCTGAGGACTTATCTGATCCAATTTCAGCTCTGTCTGTGTGTGTCTGTGTATGTGCCCATAAGTGCATGTGTGAGTTATCTTTTGCCTTAGCTTTGAGTCCCAGGAAAAAGTCACTTTAAATATCCTGGGGGGCGGGGCACCAAGTGCTGTGTGCATGCATGTCAACATGATATACCTTATGATGTGAGACCATAATGTACCAATAAAAGCATATTTAAAAATTAGTAAATATCCTACTACTTTGACAGTTAATTATTTAAGATGCGTCTTCCCATTTCCCAGGTAGTGTGGTCCTACCTCTTCGTCTTTTGTACTCTCTGGTTCTTCTTCAGGTACAGTGGGTGATGAGCTTCCTGTGGGACTGAGTGTACTCAACAGGAAGAAGACACTGATTTGTTTTCAGGGATAATGTGGTTGGAGCTGGATTTTAAAGCCATCAACAGCTGGTCCATGTCTGAAATATTCCATCTTTGGTGTGAGGAGCTTTTGAGGAATAAATATTGTGCAGGACATTAGTAAATATGATGGGATATATAATACTAAAATTGACTATAATGTAATTGCTGAGGTAGGGCAAAAAGTAGAGAAAAAGTACATAAAATCAATATGTTGCCATAAAATTAAAATATTTAATAGTTTTAATTTCTACTCGTGTCAAAATCCTTAGTAAAATTCCTGTAATTATGTTTAATTTTCTTTCCCTTTATTTCTGTCTACATTCTGGGAACTGACCTATTAAAAATGAAATGGGAGATAGATAAAAAGATGAGGAAGAGAATCAAAAGTGTTGCTTATTCTTTTTCCTGATTAATCATGGAGTCATGAGCAATATTTGAAGAATGATAATACTATCTCTTTAATAACAATTTAGAAATATGTGTAGCAAATCAATATATGCGAAAATTTCCCAATTAGGAGAAAGTGTGACTCCACACTTAAAAGTAAAGTTGACTAAATTTAAATTACAGTACAAAAGGAGATTACTTCCTATTAATATTTTTGCAGAAGCGTGCAGGGTTTAAACATAGCATGGGAGTTTTATACTATGCCGTTATGTCCTTCAACACAGGGCACCTTTCTCTCCTTCTGGTTCCACCTCTACCCCAAGGTGCTTCTCCTTCCCCTCTGTCATTGGTGTGAGTTAATCAGAATGAATTTCACAAGTGAGCAGGTAGGCTGTGGACTGGATCAGTTATGAAGCAGCGCACAGTGTTGGTAACCATCCTGGGGTATTTCTCCTTGGCTGTGTGATGTTTTCTGGTGACATGGGGAAAATAAATGCCTGTGCTTTATTTGATGAAAATAATCCTTTGCCAATATAACTTGTCTGTTTCAAATATTTACCTATTCTCCACATCTAAATTTAAGGAACACTGATTTTCTTGTATTTTATATTTACTAGTGGTGACTGTTAAAAAAAAGCAGAGAAGATGATCCATTTAAAAAAGCATAAACTTAGAGATAACATGTTTTTAAAAATTGTAAGTTAAGAAAGATTTAAAAATGTACATGAGACTGGTGGCTAATGTAAAGAACAGGTATATACCTATGACGCATCTTTACAAAGTCTCACATGATGCAGGTGTACTGCAGATACATTTGTGATATAAAACCTAAGGATGCAATTCAGTGCCCTTAGAAACCTCTCCTTGTCTCATTTTTTCCCTTCTCCAAACTATGATCATGAATTCAGGATTTATCATTCCCAGGCATGCTTTTGTACTTCTACTGTAGTGTAATTGGAAAATATATGATAGTGCACGGTATAATATATAGTATTACTTTTCCAAATCTTAAACTTTTTATTAGTGGCATAACATTGTACTTTTCTGCCAACTGCTTTTAGTTCAGCATCACGTCGCTGAGAATTATTCATGTTGATGAATATATCTTCAGTGCATTCAGCATATCTACTGTTCCAGTGAATGAATGTGCACTATGTTATTTATGCATTCTGTTGAGGGACATTTGAATTGTTTGCAATTTTTTTGTTATGAAAATAATGCTGAACCCATTATGTCTGCTTGTGCACATGCAGGAGTTTCCCTATAGACATGATTCTCAAAAGTGCAGTCTGTGCATTGCCTACGGTCCCTGTTGTCCTTTTCAGGGGGTCTTCAAGGTTGAGACCATTTTCATAATAAGACTGAGATATTATTTGTCTTTTTCACTGTGCTGATATTCGCATGGAAGGTGCACAGCTATGAGTGGTCAAACCATGGCAGCCCAACATGAATCAAAGCAATGGCATAAGCTGTACCAGTAGGTGTTTCATTCTTCACCATCATGCACCGGCAGAGCATTATTAATTTTCTTAATTCTTAACTCTTATATGCGTGTCTTCTAAAATTCCATGTGCCACAGAGGGGAGGATGCATAAAGAACTTCTGTTTATGCCAGCAGAACAGCTCAAGTTAGGAGTGGAACTAACTGGTTATTTATGGAACATCGTTTTTATTTGAGAGAATGATTAACAGGTAAACTGCAAGTCAATTCTACTAACAAACTATTGAGCAGCTAGCAGATTGCATCGGTCTATTTGCACTGCTATCATGAAATATCTTAGACTGGGTAATTTATAAGTACAGATATTTATTTTCTCATAGTTCTGGAAGTAAGAAGATTAAAAAAAAAAAACAATGTGCCGTGTCTGGTGAGGACCCCATCTCTGCTTCCAAGATGGCACCTCGAACACAAAGTCTTCATGTGGAGGAAGAATAGAAGACTGTGAACCCATTCTCTCAAGACCTTTTATAAGGGCTGTAATTCCATTTATGAGGGCTCTACTCTCATTATTTAATCACCCGCTACAGCCTTCACCTCCTAATACCATCACATTGGCCACGAAGTTTCACCACATGAATTTTAGGGGACACATTCAAAGCACAATTTCTCAAAAAATGAATGTAGTGAACCTTTCATCTCAAACAAAGCTGTCATTGCTTGTTCCCAGTGACAACATTTGAGCTTTCAAGAAAAAATTAGAATTTTAGTAAGACCTGCTACTATGGGCTTGACAACTGCCTAATAATTACATATATTTTTTTTCTGGTGAGATAAGTGGCAATATTACTAAAAACTTTAATATTGTATAATGAAGTGTGTCCACATTTGAAAGAGCTGTGTATCGATCAGTTTTTCATTACTGGGACAAAATGCCTGAGAAAAACAACTTAAAGGAGGAAAAATTTATTTTGGCTCATGTTTCAGAGGTTTTATCCATGGTCATCTGGCTCCAATGCTTTCGACCTGAGGTAAGGTAGAACATCATGGTGGCAGGATGGGGAAGAGGGAAGCTGCTCACCCTCATGGCAGCCAGGAAAGGAGAGAGGTTGAAGGGAGGAAAAAGGGGATGGGGACAAAATATGGCTCCCTAGAGCCCACTCCCTCCAACTTGATCCTCCATCCTAGTTTCTGCTACCTCAACATAATGGTATCAGCTATGAATCCCTCAGTGAATTAACCCATCGATGCAGTCCGAGGCACAACGTTGCCTCTGAACCTTACTGCACTGGGGACGATCTTGGTCAACATTCTCACTACTGTGATCCAAAAAACCTGATTGCACAACTTAGAGGCAGGAAGACTTATTTGCTCACAGTTTTGGAGTTTTCAGAGTTTCAGTCCATGTTAAGCTGGGTTTCAGGAGCTCAGGGCATGGCAGCTGGGAGCAGAGGGAGAGGGATAGCGAGGGCTCCTCACATCATGGGGGCTGGAAGCAAGAGAGCAAGCAAAGGAATTCAAGGACACAAGCAGTCTCCAAGAGCACACCCCCAGGGAGCCACCCCCTCCAGGTCCACCCCACCTGCCTAGGTTACCGCCCAGTAAATCCATTATAATGATTTACTGATGATATTATAATCCTCCTAATTATGTCAACTCTGAGCTCTTCAGGGGACATTCTATGTCTTACCATAATAGGGACCAAGCCTTCAACACATGAGTCTTTCAGGACTGCTTCATATCTAAGCCATCACAAGCTGCATAACTCAAAAACTAGTATTTTCCAAATGACCAGTCCATGATGTTACAAAATTATACATGAATACAAAGTCTATTCCATATATAAAGATAAATTTTCATCATACACTTAAACCCAAACATTATAATTTAACAGATTAAGTGCAGAAGTGGATCTCAGAATCAGCTATATTTAATCAAACCAGATATTGAAGATATTTGTAAATATTTCACTGTTTTTTGGTTTTAGAAAATATACATTTTTCATTAAATGTGTTATTTATCTCAACATGTGGCCAGTAAAGTGTTGGTATTCAAGAGTAAATTATTAAATGTTTAAACATTTCTCATTTCTATTTTGTTTTTAGTACTGAGTATTGAACCCAGGGGCATTCTACCTTGAAGCTAAACCCCAAGCCCTATTTTTATTCTTTATTTTGAAACAGGGTCTCAGTAAATTGTAGAGTGCCTTATTAAGTAGCTGAGACTGACTGCGAACCTACAATCCCAAGTACTGAGGGGAGGCTGTACTGGGATTACAAGCATGTGCCACCAAGCCTGGCATTCTACTTTCTAATATAATAAAGACTTATAGATATAATTCACATATATAAATATTTTTTTTTGGTTCTCAATAATCTTTAGGAATGTAAAAGAATTTAGAGATAGATAAATTAGGGAACTACTGTTTTAGGGCATAACCATAGAAATGGGATTGTCAGGTCATGGGCATGTATATGTTTAAATTGCTTTCTGAAGGTTGATAAGAATTTATAGTCCATGAGAAGAGTATAAGGGCCTTATTTTTTCATATTCTCATTAGAATTCTGTTTGTGAGACTATAAAATGTTTGCCAATGTGATGTGTGTGAAATGATATCTGATTGTTTTAGTTAATATTTCCATGATCACTAGTGAGCCTGAAATTTATTGACCTTTGGGTCTTCTTCTTCCATGAATGACCTCTTTATAGTCTCTGCTCCGTCATCCTTCCTCACATTCCCATTAGGCTGTTTGTATCTTTGCTTTTCTTACTTGATTTCTAGGAGTTCTCCATACTTCTTGTCTTCTAATAATTTGTCAATTATATGTTGGAAATATTTTCTATTAGACTTGTCTTTTAATTTTGTTTATAGTTTTTGAGCATTTTTATTTTAATGCAGTCAGACTTTTCAATGCTTTCACTTTTTGGTTTTGTGTTTTTATTTTATCTAAGAAATTCTTTTCTACCCCAATTCCAGACATTACTATTTCTATATTTTCTCCTGGAACTTTTAGAGTTTTTCTTTTTTATACTTAAGTCTGTAACCTCCTTGACTTGAATTTAGTGTATGGTGTGAGGTGGGGATGAACTTGATACACCTCCAGTGATAATCAGTTATCCCAACACCTTTTAGTGACTAGTTCATCCCTTTCCTATTGATTTCCTTCTGTCATGCTTACCACACATTGAGTTTCCAGATAAGCATGATTCTGTACTTAGGCTCTTTATTCCTTTCCATAGCCATTCATTTATCCCTACACACATAGCTTAGTTTCATAAATATTATGGTTTTTATAATAATTCTTGGTGATGTATGATATATGGTAAGGAAATTATCCAATTTTGTTATTCTTTAAAACTGTCTTCCCTATTCTAATCCTTTTGGTTCTCCATAGAACATAAGCATCTTCTAGGGAGTTCCACTATAAACCTTACTTAGGATTTTAATTTTACATTTGTAAATTTATGTGGGGACAAGAAAATAATTAATGTATTTAATCATGTATAATACTAATCTTATAATTCTCCATATTTTCTTTGAACCTTTGATGAATATTTATAATTTTTATATAGCTATCTGACACATCTTTTGATAAGTTTATTCCTAGGAACACCAAGACTATTCACTGATATTTTGAGTGGGATTTTTTTTTCCAGCTATGTATGCTGATTTTAGTGTTCAATAATCTTTTACTCATTCATTTTTATTTTAATAATTTATCTATGGATACTTTGGAGTATCTAGGTAGATATTAACACATCATCTGCAAATAAATGTTATGTACTTTATTGCTTTACTGAATTTCTAGGTCCTCCAGTATAATGTTGGATGTAAGTGGTTATAATTACTTCTGATTTTGATGAAAATATTATAAAGTCATACCATTAGGAATGATACTTGGGCAAGTTCTCCATAAAGAGCATCTATCTGCCAGAGAGACAATTCACATATTCTTTGTTTACTAAACATGCATGTCAACAATTACAGGTTTGTCACTAATTGTCACTTTTATTTGCACCTATTGAAATGGTATGTGTGTTTTTAAAAACTTCTTACTATGGCATATATTCATAGTTTTCTGGCAATGAGTTTATTGATTAATTATCTGATATGGATATTTAATCCTTTGAATTTTAATTCCTTGGAATTAAATGTTCTTGGACATGATGTTTAGAAATCATTAGTAATTATTTTGTACTCTGCTGAAATTAATCTTCTAACCTTTTATTTGGGATTTTCCATCTATGTATAGTGATTGCCATATAACTTTCTGTTCTTATAATGACTTACCCAGTTTTGGCATTATGATTCTACCAACTTCATAGGATGAGTTGTTGAGTAACTTCTCTCTTTTTTTATTTTCAGAATCTGCTTGAATGTTGAAGAGATTGTCTATTTCTTTGCTCCTTGAAGGTTAAGGTAGGGTTACCTGCAAAATATTCTGGCTCTAGTGTCTTTTGATTTAAGAGAGTATCAATTCAATTTCTTCAATATATGTTTATTTACTTGCCTATTTCTGTTCCTTCTTAGGTCAGTTTTAGAAATTTATGTTTTTTTTTTTTTTAGAAATAAATGTATTTCACTTAAGTTTCAAATTTATTGCATAATGTTCATAGTAGTCTCTTATGGTATTTAATATTGATTACATATTTTTGTCCCCACTTTAAAAAGTTACCTTCATCTTCTGTTTTTGATCAAACCTGTTCACAATCTTTCTACTACATTATCTATTACAAAGATCTACTATATTATCTATTACAAAGTTGAAAGAATTGGCTTTGTATTTTATGTATACCCATTTTTATTTCTGTTTTTTAAATTATTACCATCTTGCTTTTTCTTTAGATTTACATTTCAGCTATTTTTCTAGCTTGTTGAATTGAATATTTCTTTAAATCTTTCTGTTTTCTAGTAAATGAATTGAATGATACAAGTTTATCTTTAAATGGTATCTTACCTCACCCATATGTTTTCAATATGTAGTAATTTCTTATTAATATTGGATTTACTGAAGAGTTCATTTTAAGGTATCCCAACATGTACTTTTGTTATATTATTACTTATTGATTTTAAATATAATTTTATCACTAAAAAGGGGACAATATGAGTGATTCAAGTTATTTGAAATCTTGGTGTTGTGCCAATATTTGTAGATGCTGCACATATTCGTGAAAAGATGAGTCTTTTTTGTGGTGTGTGATTCTCTTTCTGTTAGACCAAGCTGGTTAATTTTGCTGTGCCAAACTTCCATGTTCTAACTAGTACTAATTCCTCTCTATGATTACAAATTTGTCAGTTTGTCCATGTAAGCTTGCCAATTCCTGCTTTGTATATTTTATAGCTATGATAAGCACACTAATTTCATGTTTGTTATTATCATGTTGAGTCATGTCTTTTATGAGATACTCTTCTTACTATTTGAATTAATGTTTGAGTCACTTTAAATCAATTTATGTAATTTTAATATTGCTATATCAGCTTTGTTTTGTCTAATATTTAAGGGATATATATTTTTCTGGTCCTCGATTTTCATTCTTCAGTGTGATTGTGCTCTATATATGTCTCTTAAAAGCAGTATATGATTTGTTTAAAAACAATAGGATAACCTTTTTAATTTATGAGCTCAATTCATTTTCATTCATTGAAATTACTTTTCTATTTGAACTTATTTCTACCATCTTATTTTGTATTTCCCATTCACTGCCCTTTTCCCCCTTTGCCTCCCTTCTCCTTTCCCTATCCTTTATTGCATTGTTACAGTTTTTCGTATTTCATTCTTTTCAGATGATTTGGAAGCTTCAAAGTCATTTCTTGTGTTAGTGGCTTCTCTTAATCTTCAAGGTTCTTAGCCATACTTAAAACTTCCCATGCTTCTGAAGGTCCAGCATGGAAGGTTTTCTACACTGGAGTTAGGTTTGATCAGAGTCACAGTCATGGCCTTTATTTTTTCTGCCACCTTCAGATTTAAGGGACACCTCCTTCTCTTAGCATCTTCCTTCTCCAGTAAGTTCTTTCCCAGAGCCTTGATGTTCTACTCCCTCTGCCCTTTTACTGTAGGCTCAGAAACAGAGAGCCCTTTTCTCTTCTTGTCCTCTCCATACCTTCCTCTTGGATACTTTTACCTGGGTCACTAAGTTATGGACACAGAATTTACTTACTTTCATTGACCCACAGAGTTTTAATATCTAGTGAAGAATCTGTAGGCTTTATTTAATAAACTTTTCCAAATTTCTGTTGACAAATCTTTTATTTTTGTGGTACTGGAGATTGGACCCAGTGACATTCTACCTCTGAGCTATACCACCAGTCCTTTAGTGTTTAATTTTGAAACAAGGTCTTGCTAAGTTACCATGCACTGGCCTGGAACCTGCATTTCTCCTGTCTTAGTCTCTCAAGTACTGGGATTACAGGCTTGCATCACAGTGCCCAACTGATTATTTCATATATTCATTTTTTTTTTTGGTATTGGGGATTGAACACATAAGCATTCTACCTCCGAGATATACTCCCATCCCTATTTTATTTTTATTTGGAAACAGGGGCTCACTAGCTTGATGAGAGTCTCCTGAGGCTGTCCTTGAACCTGTGATCTTCCTGTCTCAGCCTCCCCAGTACTGGAATTACAAATGTGGACCACCAAGACTAGCAAATCTATATATTTTTTAAAAATAAAAAAAGGATTGAACTTTGTCATCAGGCCCAGAACAATAGATTGTAATTGCAATGCTTCTTTACACCAAGAGAGGAACTTTCTTCTTGTTTGGGCCACACCTTTTGGACCACACCTTTCATTCATAGAGACTTGTGGTTGTTGCCAGTTGGGGAGAGGGTGGAAAGGGAAGTCCTAGTGGCATTCAATAGGTGCTAAGAGCTTTCTTTCCTGTGCACAACTTTCAAAGAAAATGTTTCTATTTCTAAAAACTCAGAAAATAGCCGGGTGTGGTGGCGCACGCTTGTAATCCCAGCATTCGGGAGGCTGAGACCAGAGGATCCGGGTTCGCGGCCAGCCTCAGCTACCTAGTGAGGCACTCCGCAACTTAGTGAGACTTGGTTTCAAAATAAAGAATTAAAAAATAGGGCTGGGGGTGTAGCTTGGAGGTAGAATGCCCCTGAGTTCAACCCCCAGTACCGCCAAAAAGAAAAAAAAAAAAAAAAAACAAACCCTCAGAAACTGTCTCAATATCAGTGGTGGATTATAAACCCCCTGTAATATTTATAGATAAGATCCATATTTATTAAAAATAATCTATTTCTTCATCATACAAATGGATTGGTACTTATAATCTAGGCCTGGAGAATTCCAAACTGTAAAGTTTCATGTGTGTAAGTATCTTTTATTCAAATAGGCAACATGTTTTACCATGGGTATGCCATTTTTCATGAGTTTCCATTTTTGTTGTTATGTTTAAATTGTCAAGTTCTTAACTTTTCTGCTTTGATTCTTCTTCCTTTCCTTGGTAATTGAATATCACCCAGTTTGCTCTGTTTGTGGGTGGATAGTACCCCTCTGGGATATATTGGATTTAGGTGTTTTTCTTAAAACTTCCTGTGGTATCATAATCCAGTGCTGAGATGAGCCATCTGTCATGTCAGCACCAAAATTTCTCTGCTGTCCAGTGGGAATGAAATGCAATAAAAAGGGTGCAGTTTTCTAACTGTAATCAAGGGATATCCCACATGTTGTTTGAAGAAGTATGGAAATACAGAAGACAAACAAGCAAGCTGACCCTCTCCACATTGTCTAATCACACCTTGTGCCCAGTGTTATTGCAGTGGGCTAGCCTACAGAGAGTTCCTTTTTCTGTTCGGATTTTTATTGTGGAAAATCTGTTTTTTTTTTTTTTTTTTTAACAAAGATTAATTTTAGAGATAGTATTGGGCTAGAAATAGGTGATAAAATGTGTATGTTGCTTGGGTGTTTATATAAAAAAGAATGAATACTACCACATTGTGGATCATAATTATAAAATTGAATTTTAGTTTAGATCTAAATTAATAACCCTCCTCTAATGGTGCTGGTTATAATTTTTAACAGCACAAGTACTATTCAAGTACTAGGATAGAGTCAGTCTTTAATATTTATGCAGATTCTTACGTTGTTAGTTCCTTCAACTAATCATGTACTATAAATTAATTTTAATATTATACAAGTCATAATCTAAATTTGGAGATACTTCAGATGTGCTATCAACACCTTCTATTCAGAGATAACTTGGGGTAATTACCATGCCCCTCTTAGTATTATTTTAGATGAATGGCCTGATTTGGCATGGCAATGGAGACATGAGTTCCTTCCAACATCGTTTTCAGAAGGCAGTTTCTCAGTGCACTTCAAAATCCTTGAAATTCATGTATTTTGAACTCTTCATAAAATTT
Organism: Graphiurus murinus; assembly: GCA_004027655.1. NCBI lineage: Eukaryota > Metazoa > Chordata > Mammalia > Rodentia > Gliridae > Graphiurus > Graphiurus murinus. Next base: position 70,570 of record PVLC010004610.1, on the reverse strand, counting down.
ACCAGAAGAAATTATACAATATTTTTGCTTAAAAATGTCATTACAGTGACACATAAAGTTGCAATAAGTTGAAAACCAAAACTATATGATCAAAGAAAAAAATCAGATGATGATTGATTCAGATAGACTTGAACAATAGAATAATATGCCATCACTAAACTCCAATTATTATTAGTATTAATTAAAATAGTGGAAGTCAAAGTCATACATAGAAGTCACAATAGGAAGTGACCCCCAGTTTTGAAAAAAAAATCACAACATTATATGTATAGCCATCTATGTTCATGGAAGGAAGCTGGAATGACTGTGTTTCCTAAAGGTGGTAGGATTTATTGAACAAAATTTATTGAGCATGTACTATGAGAATCAGTATAGTGTAAGATAAAACACATGGAGTTTGAAGCCAGATTGGCTTCAAATTTTGTCTCAAAAATTTATTATCAGTAAAGTCTTGGAAAAAAATATTGAATTCTCTGTGCCTCAGTTTATTCCCCCAAAAGAAGGGAACAATAACAGCACTTATACCATGGGGTTGTTGGGAGGAATAAATGGGTTAGTGTGTATAAAGTGCTTAAATCCTGCTTGGTACACACAGACAAAGTGCTATATAAATTTATTACTGTTGTGATTGATTTTTATGTGTTAGGCACCACGTAGTGGGTGTACACTAATGATACAAAAGACCTGTCTGTAGAAGACTCACAATCTAGAGGGTGAGACAAATATTTCCCAAATAATCTGATAGATTAATAATTGAAAGACCTGACCTGACAAATGCCATGAAGAAAAAAGAGGTGCTTTTAGACAGAATGATCTGGGGAAGAACTGGGTTAGACTGTTCTTTTCGTCTGCTTTTTGCTTCTATAACACAATCCTGCAACTGGGTAATTTATAATGAAAAAAGAAATTGACTTCTCTCACTGCTAGAGGCTGGGAAATGAAAAGTTGAGGAGTTAGCATATGAGGAGGGCCTGGCTTGGCCCATGGCGGAAGAGAGAAGGGTCAAACTACAGAGGTGTGGGGGAAGGAGCGAGTGGGGGGCTGAATTCACCTTTATAACAAATCCACCCTCATAATGGCTCCTGTGGTAATGCCATTAACTACACAGCCCAGGTGACCTCATCACCTCCTAACGTGACCTTTAGGTACACATGTAAACCACAGCAACTGTGGAATCCAAGAATGCCTGCAGGTAGAAATGACATGCAATTTGACATAGGAGTTGTGTCAGGTGCAGAGGGGAAGGGCACATTTGTGAACGTCCCAAAGGCTCAGTCTGGGTAGTAGAGGTACAGTGATTGGGGGGAAGTGGCTTAGAGGAGGGGGCACCAGTGGGCCTTGGTGTGACATTTATCCCAGTGCCGTTTATCCTAGTGCTATAGGAAGCCTATGGAGGGGTCTGACCAAGAGGGCCATACCTAACGTGCTTTTTTGGGAGTGGGGTGGGGGTGGGTACTGAGGATTGAACCCACCACCATTCCACCTCCAAGATATACCCTAAACCCATTTTATTTTGAAACAGAGTCTCACTAAATTTCTGAGGGTCTTGCTAAGTTATAAGTTGACCTGTGATCCTCCTGTCTCAGCCTCCCAAGTACTGGCTTACAGGCATACACCACTATGCCTGGCTCTGATTTGCTTTTGAAGATCACTCTGGTTATGGAATGTAGGCAGATTGGAGGAGAGGGTGAGGCCATGTGGGATCTGCACAGGTCTTGGGGCAAGATGGGCAGGAGAATGGGGGTTAGTGGGCCAATATGGGGGTGCTGGTGATGCAGGAAGAGAGCAGGTGCCAGACAGTTTAGAAGCAGAAGGCTTGGAGGTGTGGCATCGGGGATAGGAAAGGGTCCGAGTTGACTTTTGTATTTAGCTCTTGAGCAGCAGGGGAGCGAAAGGGCCTCAGAGATAGGTGTTATAGGGGAGACTTATGGGTGAAGAGGCACTTTCCTTCCTTCCATATTTCTTTGCTATACATATTTTCTCTAATAGATAAGTAAAGACAGTATTTAGCTTAGACATATCTTGACCTAGGCCAACTTAAAATTATTTGCTGACTAAAGTTCAGGTAACCAAATAGAACAGGAAGAAGAAAATGAAGCAAAGAAAGAGGTATCAAAAAATTTATGTAATTTTCTGTGATTGTACTTTTTGCGTTCACAAATAGACTATTTTTCAAAAAAGAAAATTAGATCATATATATGGGCCAATAGGTAATTGTTTTTAATTTATTATAAAATAAATCAGGATCATTTCATGCTTGTAAAACATATTTTAAATAGCTACATAGGATCTTATTTTGTGAGTGTGTAATATTGTATCTAGTTAATTGTTATCCTTTTATTTTTATTTTTTCTATTATAAAGTTCATTAGTAGAGATTTTTCTCTGAATGCATGAAAAACAACTTACTTAAAATTTCATTACTTATGAAATAAAATTGTTGAAAGTTTTTGGTCTTTTTTTTTTTCTTGCTTTGAATTCTTTCACATCGGCCCTACTTTAATCTTTTTGCTTTGCTGTTTAGCCCATTGTTATAATTTCCTTGGGGGGCACTTTGCTTTATGTCATTCTTCTTTTCTCTCCTCTTCTTGCTCATTTTCTTCCTCCTCCTTCTCTCACCCTATCTCTTCCTCATCTTCCCTCACCTGCCAATTCTGAGCTCATTAGAGAGTTTAATCCATTTACATTTATTGTTATAAGCAATGCATTTGGTGTTGCTTCCTTTGATTTTCCTATTGTGGATTTAAGCTATATTTCCTCTCCTCTGATTTCTTTCACAGTTTTAGAGAGTTTGTGTCTCTCTATTGTGTGTTCAGTCCATTCAAGTTTTCCAGGAGCATTATCTAACCTGTCTCTATTAGTGTCCCAGTCAGTGGTGAAACACATTCTCTTCTTAGCTCCTCTCCTTAAAGGAGGCTGAGTAGGATACTTTCTATCTCTTTACTCTTTGAACCTTTGTCTCATTTAATTTTTATATTCTAAGCATTGATATTCCTTTTCTTGGCATTGCTCTTTATTATACATATAAGCCCATTTTATTTGTGCTCTACTAGTGCAGATAGAAACTTCCTAAAACTTTTCAGGATCTTGCAGCAGATCATTTCAAAGTCTTCCTTTTCTGCTGAGCCATTTAAAAATCTTCGTCTTCTGTTGAGTGTGTCAGGCATGGTTCCTTCTTTGCTCTGCATGCTGGTGTTTTTTCATGTCCACTCATCCTCAAACAGTGGCCTTCTTTCTGTGCACAGATGCAGGTCTAGATGGTTCTTGGTCTCCTCTTTGCCTGTTGACATTTGAATCCCCTGTCCAGGGCTGCAGCTGAAGGGATGGCCGTGCACTCTCAGCTAATGTCCACCAGTGGTCAGCAGGCTGATGTCCAGAGCACCTCTTCTCTACTCAGGGGATGGCTCTTCTCCACTTCATGCCTGTTCTTTTATACTAAAACAACCTAGCAGCTAAAAACAGCAATTATCAGTGTGGCTTTATTTATTTATTTTTTTTGTATCTGCCCTGGCTTAAGTTTTTTGGTAGCCAAACTTCAAATACTAGAATGCATGGTAGCACACTGTCCTCCCTTCTTAGTGGGTTTCTGGGAGTTTCAGTATTGATCATAGAAAGAATGAAAGGAGAGGGAGAGGGAGAGGGAGAGGAGAGAGGGAGAGGGAGAGGAGAGGGGGGAAGAGAGAGAGAGAGAGAGAGAGAGAGAGAGAGAGAGAGAGAGAGAGAGAGAGAGAGAGAGAGAGAGAACGAACCCGGGGAGGGAATAGAGGGAGAGGGAGTGAATTCCAGAAAGCACTGTAGTTCAATAACCCTCAAAGGTATCAGCATCAATTAATAACGTTTAGAAACCTGGGGCAGTGAGAGGATGAGGGAGGGGAAAGGAGTCGTTTACCATATAAAAATCTGTGTCTTCATAGCCACATTCACATCACAGTAATGGCTTTTTACTTTAAACTTTTTCAGTTTTATTTCATTAAGAAAAGTTTAATTATATTTTTAGGTAATCTGTAATTGGCAGAGAAATTTGAGACTCATATTAGATCTTTGAATGATGTTAAAATAAAGTACTTTAGCATTTAATGAGTTAATCTCCGGTTCTCTTATGACTGATTTCTTAGTCTTTGGATAACTGACATTGAAAACATGGATTTCACAGTGATTTCTTCCTTAGACTGTTTGCACCCTTTTCCTTTGCTAGAATATGAACACTGGGCTTTGATGCTTGAGTCTATGTATTGTTTTTGGTACTGGGGATTGAACCTAGCCCTTCTTATTTTTTGTTTTGAAACAGGATCTTGTTAAGTTGTTGAAGGTCTTACTATGTTGCTGAAGCTGGCGTTTAACTTGCAACTTTTCTATATCAGGTATATATGATTGTGTGTGTGTGTGTGTGTGTGTGTGTGTGTGTGTGTGTGTGCGCGTGCGCGTGCTACTGGGGATTGAACCCAGGGACATTTTACCTCCGAGTATACCCCAAGCACTATTTTTAATTCTTTATTTTGAAACAGGGTCTCACTAAGTTGTGAAGGGCCTCACCTCTATTGCTGTAGCTGTATCAGGATCGAACCTGCTATCTTCCTGTCTCAGTATCCCAAGTACTGGAATTACAAGTATGCCCCACCATGGCCAGCAGGCATGTGGTTTTGAGGACCAAACAGATCCACTGGCAGGAGAAGTCATGTCTACAGTACCTCATTTGTAAGAAACCATGATGTCTTAGATGCTTCCTTCAAACATGATATGTTAAATTTCTGCTGCTGCTGTCACAAATTCCTACAAACTGGGTGTCTTGAAAGAACAGAAATAGAGTCTCTCATAGCTCTGGTGGCCAGAAGGCTGAATCTAGGTGTTGTAAGCCACACTGCCCTGAAGACATCAAGGGAGGACCTGCTCTTTCTTCCATCTGGTGTCTGGTGGCTGTGAGTATTCTTTAGTTTGCAGCCATTGTTCGGATCTTTGCCTCTGGGGTTAGGCCGCCTCCTCCAGTCTCTGTCCTCAGCCTCTCGTAGGATGAGTTCCTCACCCTAAGATGCCTTACAGAGTGACATTAGCAAAGACCCTTTTGTGGAGGAAGGTCACATTCACAGGTTCCAGGGGTTGGGATGAGGACTCTTGTTTTGGGGGACACCATTCATCCCACAGCAAACAATTTTTGAAGAGATTTTATGCAAAATAATTGGCTTGGTATAAGTTTGCTATAGTTTGAATATCCCCACCCAGACTCATGTTGAAATTTAATCCCCTTGGTGAGGTATTAAGAGGATGTTTGAAGGTGGGATCTTTGGGAGGTGGATAAGGTTGAATTAGGCCATAAGAGTGGTGCCCTAATCCCACGGACCTGTGACTTTGTACAAAGAGGAGAAGAGACTAGAGCGAGGGTGCTCAGGCCTCCTGGTCATATGATGCCATGCCCAATGTTGGAACTCTGCAGAGTTCGCTCCAGCAAGAAACCCTCACCAGGTGCCAGCACTCTGTTCTTGGATTTTCTAGCCTCTGGAACCAGAGGCTAAATAAATACCTCTTCTTTATAATTTACTCAGTCTGTGGTACTCAATTATAGTGACAGAAAATGGATGGAGACAATCTATCATATGAGTCTTAAGTATTAGAGTAGGAGCAAGCCTTGAGGATTCACAGAAATGGAGACAAAGGTTATACATAGATCAAATTCCATTTTTTTGACATCTATATTTAAAGAAAGCCACCAAGCATTTATTTTTTTCAGTGCTGGGATTAAACCCAGGGCCATTCAATCTCTGAGCTAAATCCTCAGTCCCATCTTATTTTTTTTATTTAATTTTAAAGCAGGGTCTCACTAAGTTGCTGAGGCTGGCCTCAAACTTGTGATCCTTCTGTTTTAGCCTCCCATATATTGGGATTACAGGTGTGGGCCACCATGCTCAGCTCACCAATAATTTTGACCCACTCATTGTGACAGTGAGTTAATTGTGATCGCAGTTCCTGCCCTACTCTTCAGCAGGTGTATGCAGCCCAGATGTAGCTGCAAGAGAGCCTGGCAATGAGTAACTGATGTCTGGCCTTGAGCGAGTGAATGTTCTCCGTGGGTGGGAGAGGAGATTGAATTGCAGGGTGTTGGTCATGGAGGACAACAGTGCCCCCATCTCTGAGCAGTGGAGGAATGGGAGTTCAAGGGCAGGACTGGACCTCTCCAGGGCATCTGTGGAAGCAGAAAAGACTCAGGGATGATGGGGAGGAAAGAGGTTCTTATAGAAAATCTCAGAAGTGGCTTAGTCTTTCTCCAAGGAAAGTTGGCAAGTCAGGAATCTTTCCAAGTCCCTGCTGGTTCTGTCCCCAAGGCCCGGGAGACAGGGGCTAGGTGATGGCAAAGCAGAAGGACTTTCATTGTAAAGTTCCTTTCTCTGAGGACCTCAAAGTAATTGTTGATTTAAAAAAAGCATTTATCTTGCAGAGCTAGCTACTGTTTTATTTTTAACTTGCAAGACCTCAGCTCACAAATGCCAGGGTTACATCGAAAATTAATTTGAAGGTCTCCTAGCTCCCAGGGGGACATTTTTCACCATCATATGACCCAATCTATCTCTGCTCCATTGACCTCTGGTCCCCTGGGGTTCCTGAATGGGGGGGGTACTAAAGGTCAGCCACAGGAGTCAGGAGCTACATGGAAGAGGACCTCACAGGTTTAGGCCAGAAAGTCTTCTTTCTTCCTACCTGCATGACTCACACTGGCTGTCCTGATTAATATTAATCAAGAGAAGAGTGGGGCACAGGAACTCACATTTATTAGGCACTTCTTGTGTACCAGGAATCTTGCAAAGTTTATCTGTTACTCTTCTTAAGAGATAGAAGTAGCACTACTGTGATTTTGATTAAATAAGAAACAAAGGAGAGTTTTGGAGAGGTCAGGTCGCATGCTGAGGTTCCCCATTGAGGGCTGACTCTGGGCTCTGAGGCACCTCCTCCACTCATATCTCTCCATAGTCTGCTTGACTGATTTTTCCCCCTTTATGTCATTCTCTCTCCTCTTTGCTGACTCCGTCCTGACTACACTGGTTGTTTTTGTTTCTTGAAAGCACCAGGCTCCTTCTGGTCTCACTTCCTTTGTTGTCCCTGATGGAATGTCCCCTCCCCCCATCTTGGCATATCTGGCTTTACTCATCCTTCAACTCTCAGTCCAATGTCATCTACTCAGGTGACATTCCTTGACCACCTGCCCAGAGTGCCACATCCCTGGGCATCTCACCCCTGCATTTCCTTCATAGCCCCCAAACACCAGGTAGCTGGTGTCTTTCCACCCACTAGAATACAAGCTCTATGACAGGCTCTCTGTGGTGTTTCCTAGCCTAGTTTTGTTGAATGAATGAACAAACAAATCAATGAATAAATATATTACTTTCCTAGTGAAATTTGCTAGACACTTTGATACCATTTCTTTCTGCAGCAACTTGAAAAAAATTTTTGGTGGTGGTACTGGGAATTGAACCCAGGGACACTATATCTATGAGCTACACTCCCAGTCCTATTTTATTTTGAAATAGGGTCTCACTAAGTTATTGAAGGGACACACTAAGTTACTGAGGCTGGCTGGGAATCTACAGTCCTCCTGTCTCAGCCTCCCAAGTATGGGATTACAGGCATGTACCACCGCGCCTGGCTTTGTCATCAAAGGCTTCTTGTGATGTCATTTTCTTCAGACCTGTGAAGTTGTCTCACTGCATACCCTATGCAGTGTTTAGATATCCAAAGCAAAGCAGAGGAATAAGTATTTATACTAAATTAGAAATCAAAATGAGATCAGTCAATACAAATAACCAATCCTGGTCTGGAGAACTTATTTTTCTAGTCTACATTAGGACATCCTTTTGCAATTAGGCTAAAGAAACCAAACAGATTATGGGAGACTGATCGTAGGCCATGGAGGGGCATGAGAGAATAATCTGTTGGCTTTAGCTGACTAAGTTCAAGAGCAGCCAAATGTGGAACCCAGGTGTTGATAATAAGGGTTATTAACTATTCATGGCCCTCAGCACTGTAGTGAGAGAAATGCCCAAGACTGATCTCATTAATTTTCCCTGAAAATATCCTTCCCAAATCTGAATGATGGTACCCAACTAGTTGGTGACCTAAGCCATACACCGAGGCGGGGGAAGGGACCTTTCTTGTCCTTCAAGTCCCAAAGGAAGGCAGTCCTGTTGAGTCTACTTCCCTCTTACCTTTTCAGCTGCATCTCTTATTAGAAATTGTGTTATCTTATCCCATTTCCCATGGTCCTGCTAAGCCACATGCTAATTCCATGTGATTTCACAGTCCCATGCCTTTGCTTACACTCTGCTTAGAATGTCTTCTCATTCTGTCTGCCCCTCAACAGCCACTCAAACCAAGTGTCAGCTTCCCATTGAAACCTGTTCTGTCTCTTTCCACCAGTATAATGACCTGCCCCTGTCTGCGGGTACATGGTACACTTTATACATGCAATCCAACTATTTCTATAATTTCTAGGATAGGCCCTTGTTGTGGTTTGGATCTGGATCTGGTATATCCCCTAGAAGTGTTGCAAGCATGAGCCCCAGTACAGCAAAAATCAGAGGTAGGTCTTTCAGGCAATGATTAGGTCGTGAGCTATCTGACTTCATCATTGGATTTACTCATTTGGTGGATTAATCTATTAATCGCTAAATGGACTAACTGGAGATGGGACTGGAAGAACGAGGTCACTGGGGGTATTTCCTGGAAGGGTTTATCTTCTCCCTGCTCTTCTCTCTCCCTCTCTCCTTCTCAGCTGCTGTGAGCTGAACAACTTTCCTTTACCATGACCTGCTGCCATGCTGTTTCTGCTTTGTTGCCGGCCAACCATGGATCGAACCGATGAAACCATGAACCAAATAAACCTTTCCTCCTGCAAGTTGTTCTTGTTGTATATTTTGGTCACAGTGACACAAAGTTAACATAGACTTTACTTTTAAGTACACCATGCCTGCTTACTGAAGGAAGATGGCCATCCAAGGGAAGTGAGGGGCAACTGGCCTGCCCTGCTCTGTAACCAAATCTGCAGTGTGGTGAAGTGTTTCAGATTTCATCCCCTGACCATGACCAGCAGGTCATGGGAGAGGAAAGTTGTTTGTGCAGTTGAGAAGTAAGAGAGCCTGGGGTTTCGCAATTCACAATGGGTGCTCTCAAAGTGTGTCACGGATAATCTTTACATGAATAATTGATAGTTGACGGTGGCATCATCCATTAGTAATGGAAGTCAGCCTTGTTTCATTAGAATGTAACGTCCTGCAGGTACAGCTTTTGTTCATTTATGTCCAATTTTTTTTTTTTAAAGTACAGTGTCAAAAATAGTATGGGTGCTCAAAAGCCGAGAATCAATTAATCAAGTATATCAGGTTCCAGAGTGACCAAAGGAGAGGCTGATAGTCAGGAAACCCATTTGCTCTCATTAATAAAACAATCTTATCCATATTAAAGTAACAGTAGATGGAGGATAGGAAAAGGATCTATTAGTGTGGTCCAGCTGCGGACCTCTAAGATCATTCCTTCCTTCACGGAGCTCATGAATAATAAAATAAATCGGTGTGACACCAGGGAATAAGCTGTAAAGTGTCACAAAATGCCAGGAACAAAATCCATCCAAAGTGCTCTTTTTCTTCCTGAGGACAAACCTAAAAGAACTTTTCTGATTACCTGACAGTCCATTTAATCCCCAGGAAACATTCCTTTGTTATAGTTTCAAGGAGAATTACTTGAAATAATCCTTTGTACAATGTGCCTGGTTCTATTTTAGTTTTAAATCGTGTCCCCTTTCTTTTTGAATTTGTTAAAAAAAAAAAAGAAAGACATCTAATCAATGCCCAAGTGGAAATGGTATGGCCAAGTCTGAGTTTCTTTTTCTCCAGGATGAAGTTACCTTTTGTATAGAGGCCCTTTTAAAAGAGACTTAAAAGATTTCAGGAGCTGAGAAAGAAGAATAATAAAAAAAAAATCCCGAATGTTATAATTAAACTGTACAGACTTAACCATCTCTCTTGAGTATTATTGAAGAGGAGAATGCTTTTTGACCAGCTCCATGTACCGATGCTTACAGTGACCCAGATTTTAGAGCACATGGGCATTTCTTAGATAAATGCCTATGAAAATTCTGAGCATCTGGTCCAGGGGAGGTATAGCGCTCCAAGTAGCGCTATACCTGGTTAACTGCTTATCCACAGAAAAGTGGGGATAAAATGAAAGGAAAGGAAAGGAAAGGAGTCCAGGATCCTGTGTGCCATTTGGATTTGCCTGTGTTTTGGCTTGGAAGTGCATCAAAGCAACAAGAATAGAGAGAAACAATTAGGGGGATTTTAATTTTTAAAAAAGGAGGTGATATTTAAGTTTAGACATGTGGACTCTGTCTAGAGGATACGGTTAAGGGCCTTGGGTGAGTTCCTGGTGGCCACCCCCTCCCCTGTTCTGGAGTGTGGTTGATAGAGATTTATTCATCTTTCATCTTAAACACATCCATCAGGGACATGAGAGTAGCGATTCTGTGCTTTTCTGACTTAACTATTTTCTTATCTCCTAGGTTTTTTTTTTGTTGTTTGTTTGTTTTTGTTTTTTCTCTCTCTTTCCATTCTCTAAGGTGGGTAAGGAGGTAGGGTAGGGTAGGAGACAAGTAGAATTCTCAGAGAAACGTTGATTTTTCCCAAATTCATTCCACCCAATGTCCTCAATCCAATATCAACATGCAAAATGAGTTAATAGTTACCGTGGATGCAACATTGAGGATTATTGCTCAGTACTTTGTTATTTTGTCTTAAGAAATGGATTGCTTTCTTCTTCCTTTAGAAGCAGAGCTTCTTTTTGATCTTTAAGTAATAGCATAAGGTTAAACCACAGAGTAGCATTTCTTTTCCCTTCCAGAATGAAAACTGTTCTAATGATTTGGGGATAGCCATTCCAAGGAAGATTCATGAAAAATTAAGGAGGAAACTTTTTTTCTCTTGTCTAGGGAATTTTAAATTTTTCTTAGCGCTTCACTCCTCCCTTTACTTTACTTTACTTTACTTTAAGGGAGAATGGTAGATTCCGTGAGTGCATTTTAAAACAAACGTTTGGTTAAAAATAATACTCAATTTGGCCTTAACTAGAGCATGGCAGAAATAACAAAAGGCAGTTAATGTGGTCTGAACCGAGCGCCGTGTCAAGTTGCCAGCACAATATCTGTGTGTCTCTAACAAGGAGGACTTCACGCTCAGAAATGGCTCTTGACAAAGTTAAGTGGTCCTATACATTGTTTGGGAAATTGCCCTTATTTTGTGTGCTTCTTGCTCCGGTAATGGAACCTGTGAGCAGTAGATAATTGTAGCAGCCTCATCTATCAAATAATATTAGAAGTCAACAGCTATAATCGGAGCCACTTGCTTTACACAGCTTTTCTCTATATTTTCTTTTCAAATTGTCAGTTGTTACCTGTAAGTGTCCCCATTCCCTGTAGTTGATAGAAGCAAAAAGATTTAAGTAAATCAGGAGGTGAGGGGTGCGCCTCAGCCGGCGCGCCGCACCAGATGATGACGGCTCCCTCGGCGGGGAGAAATCATGGTTCTTTGTACTGCATTATATGTTACTATTACTGGTGCAGAGGCTGGGCGAAAGGGTGTGTTTTAGAGATAGTCTGGGCAGTTAAAAACTGAGTTTAAGAGGGTCAGAAATAAACCTCTCATTACCAGAGGGTAAATACATGTAGCATTTCAGAATTCTGACCTACTTTGGTTCATCTTACGTTCCCTGTGTTGAAAGCAAAGTTACTCTCAAAGAGAGGATTGGGCATGCATGGTGGTAGTTTCTTAGGTGCTTATTATTTCCATAAACTTATTTGTGAATGTAAAGTATTTTAAAGGAAATGGTTAGCTTTACTAGAATAGCCATTATAAATATCTTTGAGTTGCTTTCTCTTAAAAAAAAACACAGAAAAATACTACTAGAGGCAATAAATGAAAACATCAATGCACCTCGCCCAGTGGTAGAAAGGTTTTTATGCATATGACATATATACATATATAATTATATGATTATAATTATAATCATATGTAAATTATAGACTATATATAAAATTATAGAATCATGTTGTGCCACTTAATATATGGTGAACATATTTCTATATTCATAATATTCATTTTTATACCCTATTCGATGAGTCCATTACATTCCTTTACTTCCATTCCCTAGTTTTGGTCATTTAGAGTATTTTCAAAATTTTACTATATAAACATTGCTGCAGTGAATATCTTAGTAGCTAAGATTTTTTTTCAGCATCTATAATAACTTCTTTAGAATTATTAGGAGGATGAATTAATGTTGAATTTGTACAAAAGAGAGGAAATTGATTTCTGCTATTAGAGCAGTATGTGAACAATTCCAATTTTCCCTCTTCCTCAATATCAAATATGTCTACATTTTTGTGTGTGTGTGTGTGTGTGTGTGTGTGTGTGTGTGTGTGTGATACTGGGTATTGAACCCAGGGGCATTTTACCTCTGAGCTACACCCCTAGCCCTATTTTTTTATTATTATTCTTTATTTTGAAACAGGGTCTCACTTAGTTTTGGAGGGCCTCACTAAGTTTTGGAGGGCCTCACCTGTGATCCTCCTGTCTTAGCCTCCCAAGTACTGGGATTACAAGTGTGGGCCACTACGCCCAGCTGTTCACATGCTTTATAGATATTTATAGCCCTGGAAGGATGGGAGAGGGCAATGTGGAGTCATGCGAGTTCAGGGTACCTGTGGGCAGTGGTGATCAGAGACAGCTCCTGCACAGGGAGCAGAGCACCTGAGGTTGGGGTTGATACAGAGGCCCAAGGTTGAGCAGGGTGGCCTGACCTGTGTCTGACAAGGTAGCTACATGGCCAGGTGGGGTCCAGCTCTGTCCTGCAGCCCTTTTCTTCCTCCAACTCTTACAGCATTTACCCTCTAACAGACAAAGTTATCTCTTCTCTCCTGATGTTCTGCCATTGAATATTTATTAGTGTTGCTTTCCCAGTGGGATTCTATATTCTTAGGGGAAAAGGAACAACACAAGTCCCCAGAGGGACCCACATGGTCAGGGCAGAGTCAGCATAATTGGCAGAGGTCTGTAAACTGGCTCCCTGGCTGAGCTACCCCTCTCCACCCCTGAATACCAAGAGTCCTGATTATCCATGTTCTTCTTTTATGCATGATTTTGTTTAGGAGAGAGATCTGGCATTATTAAACACCCCTCTCCCTCTTTTTTTTTTTTTTAAACCACCAATTTAAAAATTCAATGCAAGTGATCAAACCAGTGATTCTGCTTTCTATTTTCGGTGATATTATTTTGGGGCACTGAAGTGACCATTCATTTCCCAGCTTGACTATTGGATCTCCCCATCACAAAATGTTCTGAGGCAAGTTTGTCGTTACAACCCAAGGGTACTTAGAAAATAGGAATGGAAAATTGGCATCATTACTAAGCAGCCTTTCTCTAATGGGGTGGCGAACAATAATTTATTCTCAAGGGCTGGTCCTCCTACGGCTTCTTGCACTGTGCAGCACCAAAGCAGAAGGTCAAGAGAAAAAGCTACTGATGATGCTCTGTAGAGATCAATGGAACGATATCTGGTTCAACTGGAAGTTCCTATACTAGGGCCTCTGGGCCCAGCAGCAGCTGTGCTTTTAAGCTTCTGATTGCTGCAGAATCACCTTCCTGGCTAATGGAAAAGCTCTGTTTCTACTTTCATTATTAGATAATGGCACAGGGCCAGGGCCATGGACACTTTTCTACCCAGAACCAGTGTTTCAGCCTTGATGCCTGGAGACACAGCCATTTATTTACATTCCTAACATTATGATTTTTTTTCATAACATGGTATTTCACTAAAATGTTTACATAGTTCAGCAGTTGTTTTTCAAGGCACACATGGAGAAAGGTGATCCTTGATACGGTAGTATGATGCATGTTACTAATTAGAGATGTGCCATGTGATTCTCCTTTGGTGCATATTGCCTACAAAAAAGGAACCAGTGGAGATTGGAATGGTAGAACCAAATTGAAAGCAACAGTAATGGATAATGGGATGTTCTTCTCAGCGGCAGTGTTGAGAAGGTGGCTGCCATGGAAGGATGTCACATACTCCATGGGCGGATCCTTGCATACTTGAAATCATTTCAGGAGGAAATGGACATTCGGAGCTAGGGTTATATGAATGCTCCTTTACCTGCATAATGTATAAAGTAAGATAAAGTAGAGGACAAACCTGTGCATACGAGTGTCGCTCCCAGAGCATCGTTTTCCAGAATGGATTTAAGTTGCCGAAGTGCAGGTTGACCATCTGCTTAACTGCTCGTGCATTAGAATTTTCATGACAAATAGAGATTATTAAAGGCCAGTGTTGTTTTGAAATACCTTTGTTAACTTACTAGTACCTAAGAAGTCTGGTAGCAAGACAAACAAATTCATACATAGGTTGAATAGAAAGATAATTTATTCAGGGACTACTATATACCCTGGCCTCCACCCCATGTTATTATATTCCCACAACAGCACTGCAAGGTTCTTCTAATTAATCTCATTTTACGGATGAATAAACAGAGGCCCAGAGAGGTTAAATGAAAAAGCTAATAAGTGGTAAAGGTGTGAATCACACGGAGATTGACATAATCCCCAAGCCAATGTGCCGAGCCACTCCACCACACCAAATACTGCATCTTTTCATATATTTGAGACACAAAGCTATCTGACCTGTAGGGCTTAAATATGAGTATGTTGATTACATGATAGCCATATTTAATTCCATTCAATTTCATTCCTTTAAAGGAAAAAAAAATCATCCATGTGGAGCTGATTGCTTTGCCCTTTGTATAGATGTTTTGTGTGTGAAGGCTTATAGCAATGTATTGACTTTCTTCATTATCTAAGTTTTATGCACCTAATGATACTTATTAGTATGCTTAGTGACCTTTAAAATTTTTGCAATAAGAATACACCCCAACCAACTCATCTAAGTAGCTTTGAGCTGGTAAAATGCCTTCAGTGACCAGGCTACAGCCATCTATACTCATTTATGTGAATGCTAGTCTTGCAATTACTGTTGGAGTAACAACAGTTTCTCTGAGGTATTTGAATGATGCAACCTGTTCAAGTTTAATGCTATCTATTATGAACTCTGCCGCATGCTGTTAATAGCTGGAAGGCATTGATTTTGTTTTCTGCTCTCTTATCTTAAGCCCATACGTTTTGCTTGCATTATTGACTGTTCTGATCATTTCATGCACCATCTCTTTAGAAGATGTATAAATCAATGCCAGTCATGAAACTTAAGTTGTTTATTAGGCTGCCATGTAGGTTTACACCTTCATGAAAATCATCTAATGTGGTCGGTGTCAGATGTTTCAAACAATTGTTGACCAGGTCTGATGAAAGAGGACAGCCTTGGAACGTGTCAGCACTGGAGTAGGAAAGTTCATTCAATTATTTATTTGGGTCACATGTTATTCTTGACTGGATGCACTTTTTAATGATGTTAATTAACTTCTTCAGGGTGTTAAATTAGTTTAGAACTGCTATGATTATAGCATGACATAAATTGGACTCTCTATTCTAAAAGATGCATTTGAGTTTTGCACACCAAAAGGATATTTTGTACTGAATTAGTGCAAATGAAACTGCATTACTTACATTCAGGCATACTCGATAGAAGACCCATGCAGACTTCAGATCAATTTCACACTGAAATCACAAAGTCAAAAAACAAGTGCAGGAGCCTGAAAGCCTGTCCATCATTTTATACAATTACCAAGTGCTTTTTCCAGGACCCGAAGAGCATCAAATTGCACCTCTAATCCAATAAAAAGTGTTTTCCATAATTAAGGCAATTATGAAATGTCCTACAAAATCCATTCTTAAAGTTCAACTTCTAAATGCTTCCTGTGCAGAAAAGGCAAATTTTGAATTTGTTTAGACATTGTTTTCTTCTCTGGCTTTTATGATGCCTTTGATTAATGTTTCTTGCTTAGGATTTTGTAGGACATTTTTCAAATATGGAGATCTGCTCTCTTCTTGGTCTAGGAGGTGAAGGGGTTCACAGGGCTGCATTACTCATGGCTAATTTCTAGGGCAGCTGTGAATCCAGGAACATCAAGTGGCTGGTTCTCCCCTACAAGTGGTGGGAGGTAGATTTGGGGAGACCCCCTCAATAATCAGTCTCCTGGGCCTTGCCATGATCTCAAAAACCTGCTGATAAGTTAAAAAATTAAATCCAGAAGATAGAAATGGCATTGAATTGTCTTTAAGAAAAGAAACAAAACAATCGTGAGAGAATTAATAAAATTTGGATATTCATTGAATATTTGGTGGCATCATGGAATTCCTTTCAAAACTTTTAGAACTGAAAATAGTATTGTGATCATACACCCCACCCCCCGCCCTGTCTAGTTTAGATGGATACTGAATTTTTTTTTGATGAAATAATGTGATGTCTGAAATTTACCAAAAAATAACTAGAGTTGGAGATTTAGGTAGGGGTACAGAAAAAAAAAAAACAAGTTGGCCATGAGTATGGTGGAACCCAGTGATGAGTGCAAGGAGATTTATCATGCTGTTCTCTCTAGCTTGGCATATACTTGAAATCATCTACAATAAAAGTGTTTTTTAAAATTAAAAAAAGAATTTATTGCTCGGCTATTTTTTGATTCAACTCAGCCAGATATAAATTCAAGGGAAATATGTTTTAAGCTACACAGTTATGTTAGAGATGCCTTGTAGAAGGTTGAATTGTGTCCCCCAAAGAAATGTCCATCTTGAACATCGGAATGTAACTTATGGGATAAGGCTATTTTCAGATGTAAGGATTTCAAGATGAGATCATTCTGGGTTGGTATGGGTCCTAAATACAATGGTAACTCCTGGGAAAAAAGAAGAGAAGAGAAGAGAAAAGAAGAGAAGGAAATATAGAGAAAGTATCAATAGGTAAGGTGAAGATGGAGGTAGAGCACCTTATTCACTGGAGTACTACAACCTCAAGCCAAGGAATGCAATGATCACATGCTAAAAGAGAGAGTGGAATGGATTATCTTGAAGGACCCTCATCGAATATCATCATTTTGGGGTTTAAGTTCCAATATGAATTTTGAAAGGACACATAATTCTAACGATAACAGCCTGTTCTATCAATATTCAGTATTGTGCTGCTTATGTCTTCCTGGTATTAAGCTGAAAGCATTTATTTCTTCTCTTAGAGTATAGGTGCTACAATGTTTGGAAACATATCTTATTTAGTTTTAAATTTGTGAGAATGCTTAGCAGAGACCTTTGTCTATAGTCAAGTTTCAAAATATGTTTAATATAATTGCGTGACATCTTTTGCTATGAGAAAAATATCCTGTTTTTGTTTCATAATTCGGTATCAAGTTGTGTATGCAAAAGCAATTGAAGCCATGGGAGAAGTAATTTCAACAAAGCCCGAATTCGATGATTCTAAAAGCAAGTGTTGTGAGAGCTGCTTATATTTCAATATGTTTTCAAATGAAAATATGTTCTTTAATGGATAATTCCAAGTCCAAATGCTTTCCTAGGGAATATGATGTTGAATCACACTTAGAGTTGGGCATACTTAAATCACTGTGTCAATCAGGATGCATTTGACTTTATTTTTAAGGTTAGTTGTTACTCAAATATACTTCTGAAACTATTAAAGTTTCATAAAAAACATGCCTCTAAAACTCTTTATTCAGGACTTTGAAAGCACCTTATTCACATCTAGCTGACTTTTCATCATTTTGTTTAGTTATTTAAACAAGATAATGTGCTTGAAAGCACTTTCAAAACTGCCACACACAACACATGCTAATTATGAGGTTTGAGAAGCGATCTTCAACTCTGAACTTCCAAATGCAAATAAGCACTCAACAACATTTAATCTTGGTTCAGATAATCTTTTGTGCCCCATATTTTGGCTGGTACGTGCATTCTAGGTTTAAGTCCTTCCATGCCATTTCTATGTATAGGTGTCATTGCTGTTCCCATTCTTTTGAAATTAGATTTTGATGGCAAGCAGACCGGTATAGTGGAAGAGGCAAGGTCTTTGGCTCTAGTGGGATTTGGATGGGCCTATTTGAATCACATTTTAGCTAGTGGAATGGCTGTCACCAAATCACCAAATCACGGAGCCCTACTGAGCCATAATTCATCTTCTGAAACACAACTAGTCATATCTATATCATAGAACCACCCCGAGGGTGAAATGGATCAAAATAACATCTGTAATGTATTTAGACCAGGTTTGGCATTATACAAGATACTTATCAAATAAATGGCAGGCATGGTTTGTTGTAGATAGTCAAGAATTAAATCATTTGAATTTAATTTATTCAACATATATCTATTTTTCTAGGCTCTGGGAATACAACAAAGATAAGTTATAGTGTCTATACTATAGTGGAGGGGCCAGGCATTTAAATAGGAAAGTCAAGGCAAAGTATAGTCTTGGATATAGTCTGAACCATGTGATGGATGTATATTTTGTCCAAGGCCATCCAAAGTTCAACTTGACCTTTTCTGGTTAAATATGGCAGAATGTCCACATATCTATATTTCCTCCCTCTCCCCATATTCAGTTAAAATGGTGGCAAAGGAATAGAAATGGATAAGCCTATAGGCAAAAAGAGAATGTGACAGAAAATAAGACATCATTTCTCAAAGTCTGGAGTGGCAAATGAATGAGCAGAGTAGAGGCAATCCCAAGGACCTTCATAGGGGAGACCTCGAGACTATAGCCAATTCACAGCACTCTAGAGTTTACCCCACTATATAGTTGATGAAATTGGACAGCATGAGGACTCTGAGGGTTCAGTTACTCTGGAAGGGAGGGAGAGACTGAAAACAGGCAATTGGCTGAGAGTCTGAATAGTAGTTGGAACTTTAAGTCCCATACCCCATACCATGTATCCAGTTGATATATCCACAGGCACATGATAGGTTTATTTTTGGAATAAAAACACCAAAAAAATGGTGGGATTTAGTGACAACTAGGCAGAGAGAGGGAAATTAAGTATAGAGGGATGAAATGAATGTTATAACTGACGTTTATTCCTCTTCCCTCACTCTGGGAGGGAGAAGAGATAAAATGTAGGGACATTTTGCCATATTTAATCAATAAAGGTCAAGTTGAACTTTGAATGGCCTGGGTGACATGGGTCCGTTATACAGCCTAGGAAGTCAGGTATGAAAGTCAGGTATTTTATCCTAACTTCCCCTTCCCTCTGCCACATTCAACCAACCTGGACAGAAGACTTGTGGATTGTTTCCTGAAAAAATAATACTACCATAGAGGGAAAATATTGACAAATAAGTTATTCTAATGAAGGGATCAGCTTACCATCTTATCACAGTATAGTGACACCTAATCCAGGCATCTAGAGCTTCCATCTAGATTTTTAGTTTCAGTCTTAAATAAACATGGACAGCCAAGAATTATCATCCATTTGTGGGTGGTATCTGAAATGAGAGAGATGGAAACAAACAGAGAAAAGGAACTTTAGAGAAAATAGAGGCCAGGCAGGGAACTGAAAAAATGTCAAGGAAAAAAAAGTTGGTTTTAATTAATTCAGGAGAGAGGAAAAGATAGAATGTCTGTGACAGAAGACTAGGGTATTGTGAAAAAAAGCAACCAGAAAGGATGAAATGATATTGGAAACTGAAAATATAGTAGCTTCAATAATTCCAGTATGAAGATTGAAAGAAAAAGCTGAGGAACTTTCTCCTAAACAGAACAAAACAAAACCAGAAAAAAATATGAAAAACAAAACTAAGAGATAAAAAAAAGAAAATAATGAGAGGATTATTTCAGGAGGTCTTACATGTGACTAATAAAAGCCCCAAGAGGAGAGAATAGAGGTAGTGGAGGAGAGAGAAGTAGTAGTGAATTAATCCTAGAAAACTGTAATTATAGAATGTGAATCTTCTGATTGAAAAGAATTACTGAGCACCAAACCAAGTGAATGAATAAAGATCTCATTTCATTATGATGTACCAAAATATAAGAGAAACAGTAGATCTTAAAAGTCTCCAGAATGAAAAATTCATACTGGGAATCGGAATGGCATTGGATTTCTTAACAGTCACATTGGATGTAGAAGACTTTCAGAATTCTGCAGAATAATTATCAGTTAGCCTTCTATACCCAGCCAAAGTATCTTTCAAGTCTGAAGGCAGAATAAAAGAGTTTTCTAATGTGAAAGGACTAAAAAATTAATTTCCCATTGCATATATTATAATATACATATAGTATATATCATATTATATGCATATTACCTTTAAAATTTTTTTAGGAGTTTACTAGTGCAATATGATTATGCATTGTAGTAAGATTCAAAATCATACATTCATATATGAATACAACATATCTCGGTGTGGTTCCCTGCTGATCCCATTCCACTCCCCCCCCATACACACTAGTAATGTTGCTATTGGTACCTTCATATATGTACATAAAATTATTTGCTCTCTTTCCTTTCTCAAGCTCTTTTCCCCCCTCCCTTCCTTCCTCCCTTCTTCCCCTTCCACTATTCTATCGGTCTTGCTCCTCATTATTTCATGGTAAAGTTTTTCTTTAAGGAGACTTCCTTGGGAAAACGAGAAACCAAAAAGAGGATGCCTGCAGTCCCATAAGAAGGGGCTGAAGCACAAGGAAGTCCCAGGATGGCTGAGGAACCCCAGTCTAAAGATCAGTTGGGTCATTATCATTGTCTTGTCTTATCCTTTTCCTTCTTCTTTCCAATATAACCAGTATGCTGACTTTATGTTTACCATTCCATTTCTTTTCCTTATCATTTACCACATGTTTATATTTACAAATAATGTATCATGTGGGAGAACAGAAGGTTCTGGGTGGGAGGTTGCCATGAAAAAATTAGAAAAGATATCTGATATGAAAACGTTGAACTTTTGGTAAGTAACATTGATGCATACGGGTTGGATCTGATGAAATGTTTAAAACTTGAAATAGACCCTTGGAAAACAAGGAAATGACTAGCTCCTGCTGCTTGTCTTTCTCCTACTTGATTTGGAGCTCTGCGAGGAAAGTGACCCTCTGTTCACATCTGTCTACCTGGTGCCTCACCTGTTGGTGAGCATGATAAATGCACATGGATGGGTGTCAGGAAAATTTGGTGAAGACATTGCCAAGCACAGATGAACAAACATGCTCCTTTCATATTTTGATCTGTGTTTGAAATGATTTTTATAAGATACTGGTAGTAAAGCTCGTTTCTCTTAGGAAATGGTCATGATGTATTTCATCAGATAATCAACAGTAACTCATAATATTTCTTTCCTGTTTTAACATCGTCTACTAGAAACTCATTGTCTCCTAGAAACTGGAGCCAAACTTAGGGTGCCCCTGAGTGTTTGGTGTTTTCCCTGTGGCCCATGTGTTCTGGGTCCATGTCTATGGGAACTTGATCAGAATCATGTGGAGTTTGGTGTTCCTATAAGGAAGATTCCTATTGCCTTAATCAGATGCTTGGGGCGGGGCATGGAAAATCTGGGATCCCTGTAAAATAAATGTCTTGTTTTTCCAGAATATCAGTCACAATAATTTTGAAATCCAAGCTCATGAAAGGGGTACTTTTTTGTAAGTATAAATTTGCAGGAAAGATTTTTTTTCAGCTCTATGGTTCAAGACATGGTCTTTTTTGTGTTCTCCTATAAAGTGGAGGGTTTGTTTTTTGGTTTACTCTTATGGAGGGTATAGCCCTGTGGGATGGTATGCTTATCTCTTATACCATGTTCCAATTTAGGCTTTGTCTGATATCCTGTACCCCTTGAAACCTTGAAGAACAAGTTGAAATTCATCTGGTTGGCAAGTGAGAGGTGGCTTAGGGGTTCTGCCAATCATTGAGTCCGGCTTTTACCTGGATTTTTGGCCTGCCTTTTATTGTTATCAGCTTCAGCTCATTGATGCAAGTAAAGCTAGATTTTAGATTTTACTGAGCATTTTAGTTGTTTATAGTCAACAGTTTGGGTAATGTCTAGCCTACCATGTAGCTCATTTCATGTTTACAGAAAGACATTCTTACAATAGTAATAGTTAAGTCATTCTTTATAGAGAATTGTACAAAGAAAATGAGTCCAGTTAAAATTCCTCTGACTATAAGCCTGGGTGCAGATTGTCTGATTAAGGGGATCTTAAATATTTCTAAATATTAAAAAAAAGTACAAATCAACACAGTATTTGCAGCATTTATCTTGTCTCTGAGGCAGGAGATTGGAGAAGGTGACCTTTGAATGCCCCTTGAGTTCCATCATTTTTGTGATATTTGTGTGAGGGAAAAAGCTAGACTTTAGAATAGTTTTTCACTGTGAGTTTGTGAAGTGATATTATGAAGCCGGTCTGCTTTCTATCTGTCAATTTCAACTTCCTGCGGTGACATTTCCAGGTACTGAGTTTTACTCGGCAGGACACAAATTTCTTTTTCTTGTGATTTTTCTGTTTTCTTATGCTTTCAAAAATCATATATAAAAATGTGTAAAGAATGGTTCCCCTCCATTTGTATCCATAGGGATTTCCCTTTGGTATCTCTATAGATAAGATAGTCTAAGCATCAGAAATAACAAAATCAATTTTCCATTAATAGTTGATAGTGTAGTGAATGTAAAGATTAAGGGAAAGGAACTACTTTTAGTATTCAGAAAAATGTTGTCATTGTCGTAAGTCACCAGGGTCTTTTGTGACCTGACTGACATAGAAATATTCTCATCGGGGGTTATTCATTGATGTAGAATTTGATGCTGGATGCCTTGTTGGTTCCGCAGAGTTTACCACTGTGTGACAGACAGTAGCTCTCTCTTGCAGGCTTTGGCTTATAGCCATTGATATCTCTTAGTTCTCTTCAACTGATGATTAAAAAGTAATTCGGCCTGCATAAAAATATCCATATATTAGTTATATGATAGAATAAACACAATACATAAAATAAAATTAAAATGTACTCACTTTACATGGTAAAAACAAAACTCAGATCTATAGCTTTTGCAAAATTATTGTGTGTGTGTGTGTGTGTGTGTGTGTGTAGTACTGGGGATTGAACCCAGGGGCATTCTACCTCTGAGCTATATCCCCAGCCCTTTTTATTTTTTTTTGTTTTGAAACAGGATCTTGCTAGGTTTCTGAGAGTCTTGCTATGTTGCTGAGGCTGTCTTTGAACCTGCGATCTTCCTGCCTTAGCCTCCTAAGTACTGGGATTACAGGTGTGCACCACCATGCCCAGCTGCAGAATGTCTTTGTATTTCCTCTTTCACTTGCTCTGCATCATAGCTTGCAGAGGCAGCAGGACAGACAGGACTCTCTCCCTTTCCCCTGGAGTTCTCTTGCCTCTATCTCCCCTCCGATGCCTTTCCCCAGGACTACTTTCTCTGAATCTGGCCAGGTTCCACTTACCCTCCATTTCCCCTACCCGGAGGGAATTAAGAACAAGTATAGAAACAATGTTTTAAACATCCCTGTGTCACCATCCTGAATTACCAATCTTGACTTATTTGTTGTATTTTCAAAAGAAATAGCACATTGTAGACACCACTGAAGTCCTTCCTGATTACCTCCCTTTCTCATGCTTCTTCCCAGAGAAAACTACTGATGTGTCTGTTCACCAGTTCAGAAATTGGCCCTTCTGGGAACCCAGAGGGATTCTACCTCTGGGCTATACCCCCATCCCTTTCTACTTTTATGTTTTGAAACAGGATCTTGCTAGGTTTCTGAGAGTCTTGCTATGTGGCTGAAGCTGGCTTCGAACCTGCGACCTTCCCACCTTAGCCATGCTTGTTAGATGAATAATAATGTGAAGGCTTCCCCTTGCTTGTCTCTGGGCTCTGCGAGCCAGCAGAGGATGATTTCACAGGTTGACTCTCACACACTGTGTAAGAGTGGCCACCTTCTTTGTTTATTTCTCCCAGGAGGCTGGAACTGAATTCATTTCTGTGCTCCTGCTGCCTGGCATGGTGCCTGACCCAGAGTTGGGCCCAATAAATGTTCAAGGAATGAATCGGGAAGTGGAATCTCAGACATGTTAATTTGACTTGTCTGCCTGCTCCATTTCTAATTGTTCTATTTTCATATTTTTGCAAAGAGGATATGGGCTCCATGCTACGGAGTAACTATTATTATTTATCTAACAATCACAAAGTGAGCTTGCTGCGGTGCCAGCCCTGAGCTGGGCACAGGGCACCCAGGGGTACGATGGGCTCCATACCTCATGGCATTTGCATTCTGACCAAGCACAGGTCTCCTCTTCCCTGAGGAGGTGAAGCCAGCCAGGCAGGGTAATAATTATGAAGATATCCACAGTACAACTTTTTTTTTCAGTAGATTCTTGACTCTGGAGTATTTATTTGGGAAAAAAAGATGCCAGCACAGACAACTTTTTTTTTTCTTTATTCTTGTCTTTCTTTTCTGAGTTTCATATGAAAATTGCAAATGATGACAACAAATCCAAATGAACCAATTAAAAAGAAGAGGTGGTTCCAAGTGGGCCCTTAGTTTTAGGGAACAGAGGAAAGTTCGACTAACTGATCTGCATGTGTGTTCAGTTAATCAAACTTGCTTTCTGTAGTTTTCCTGGTTTAGAGGGAAGAATTAGTTTGGGCCTATTTAACTATTTCACTTGCTCACTTCTTAAGAGTTCTGAGATCAAAGTACATGCACAGATGACTCACAATCCTGAAGAGTCCACCATCTTCTCATTCCTTCTGGACACACAGCCTGTTCCTTGGGAGGCTTACAGAAGCCTACTGTGTACACAGTAAGTCCTCCAGCACAGTTTAGAAGGATCTGTCAGCACATAACGGGGCATCCCAAGCCGATGTCCTGGTTTGCCTGGTCTGCAGAGTGAAGTGTTCTTTTGATCGTTCACCTTTCCAAGCCCACGATCCCAATTTAGAGTTACTTATTTTTCTTTTACAAATGATATAAGTATTGCTATCTTAGTGTGTTTTATTTACTGTAAAATGTATAAAAATGTAAATTACCATAGGATGAGGCAAAAAAAAATTAAATAAAAAGAGAAGAGAAAAGAAAAAGAAACCTAAAGAGAAAGTCTACACTTTTCTTCCCACTTGGTAGGGGGCATTTTTGTAGTCCTCTGTTTGTGTGTATCCCTCTTTGGAGAACACCAAGACAAGGATGTTGGAAGAGCTAAAGATGTCCTACAAAAACTTCTGATGTGAAAGAAGTAAACAGGGCTTTAGCCCCAAAGGAATTCCCTGGCAAAGTATGGATTGCTGCTAGTCCAGCCAGGAGTTTCTGAACAGTGCTGGTCTGCCTGCAATTCTTGTAGATTACCATGTCAGGTCAGTATCAAATAGTATTAGAGAAGATGGAAAATAATGAGATACTTAAATTATGATAAAAGGAAAATAAGAATCTCCCTAATTAATTTTTTTTTCATCTGTAGAGATCATAGGAAATGGAAATAAAAAGTGGTAGGAGCAGGCAAGGCCAAAAAAAAATCTTGCAAATTCTTCAAAATGCACATAAGATTCTGTGATAAACCCTAACTTTCTGGTAAGCATTTTAATGGATCTTTTAATTAGCGTTTCTGGAAAGTTCACTGATGATATGCTGGAATAATGATCCCCAATGCTCTAAAGTGTCTAGTCATTAGCTAGTAAGGTGACTGAATATACTAATGCATTTTCTACCATGCTCCTAACAGGGTCTGGCCTGTGTTTGACTCATCAAGGGAAGGCGCATACGGGCTGTGCTCACTCAGAAATGACAAAGACAGGGAGCCCAGACACTCTGCCTCTGTCTCCTGAGACTCCGGCTCCTGAAAAGAGATTCCTGGGGCAGAACCTTCTGGAATGGCTTGTCATTTCTAAGTTTTGGCTCAGTATTTGCAGGTACCCCTTGGACCTGGACCCCTTTCTGGTTTAGAGGATTAATAATATTTTGTCACCTGTGTGGATAACATCATTTTGCTCCCCTGATGTACGTGTATTTGTTGATACTTCTAAATGGTGCATCGCTGTTCCGTTATTTCTGAGGCATGCTTTCTTCATTCTCAAGTGCAGGCCCCACGAGGTAGGTTAAACAAGGTGAGCGGGTGGTCTTGGGAAGGTGCTTCTGTCCACAGCTGGAGCCGTGATGTGGCTTTGTCCCAAACTAATAGCACACTGGGTTTAGGCTCAAATCTTTGGGTCCCTGCCTGGTTTGGCCCCAGCCTGCCAGCGCATGCGTACCAGCAGCCTCTACAATGCGCAATTCCTTCTCCTGCCCCTGGCTGCAAAAAGCAAAACTGCAGATAATTTATTCAGCATAAATTATTGCTAACCTTAGCTGAAATGACGCATACTTTTGATCCTCTTTAGATACGGAGTCAACGGGGAATTGTCTGGCTACATAGTTTTCCCCCTACATCTTTCGGTTAAATCAAATTCCAAATCTTGAGGACATCTGATATTCCTCAAGGACATTAAATCTATAAGACCTGTGCCTGAATCGCGTGCTCAAAAATAGGATCCATAGTTTGTTTTGTTAGTGTGAGCTATCAGGAACCTTTTAAATATCTAATTATATTTCCCATTTAATAATTCCTTCTTGTATAATTAGAGACTCAAGTTACACAACAGGCTTATGTTTTATAACTTGGACATTTTCCTTAAGCGTTTCCCACCACTCTCCAGGAGATAAACCCTAACAACAAATGCATATCATTAAAATTTTAATTTTTGTTATTTGGCCTGGCCCACCCTACAGGCAGTGTTGATGAGACTGGCCTTAAATGGAAGTAAAAGCTTAAAAATGCCAACCCTAGTCTTCACCAGGCTGTTTCTGGACAATCTTCCTTCTCACCTTGTCTGCTTGTAACATCCCTCCAATTGGACACGCTTTACCCAAGAGTATGGCTTCTCACATCAGCAAGTAACACAATAAAGATTTTGCACAGGTGAGTTGAAGCTTGCAAGTGTGTGTGTGTGTGTGTGTGTGTGTGTGTGTGTGTGTGTGTGTGTTCCCACTATGCTCCCTGCTCATCCCTTAGGGCTCCACATCAGTCTCGTCTGGACAGAAGCCCGAAAGCCAGGGTCTGGCCACCTGATAGTCAGACTGCTGCACTGATGGAGGTTGATCCTAATCGTGTAGGAAAAACTGTCTAGTTTTTAAATTGAAAGTGTAATATTTCAGCATGGTAAAAACAACCCAAACAGTTCCAAATGGTGCACAATGCACGCAGATCCCCTTTCTACCAGATTCCAATCTCTACCTCTGCTTCCGTGGGTGACCCCTCTTCCCGCCCTCCTGGGAACCCTCGGTGGAACGGCCTGTGCATACACGCCTTCCATATGCGTGCCTGTCCTTATTTTAACAACGCCATGGGGCATCATATCTCTACCAGTTGGGCTCCTTGTTTCACTTAATTTATTTTGGTGAGGTTCCAAATCAATCGTCCCTTAGTGCTGGACTTTTGGCTGCTATCACAAACAAGTCTGTGCACAAGTCTTTAGGCTCAGGCCTGAGTAGATTTACAGCGCAAATAACTTAAGTGGATTTATTTGGTCAGAACGGATCTACATCTTCATTTTCATAAATAGTAAAAAAAAAATTGCCTTCCCCCTAAATTGCAGTGTGTAAAATTGTAGCAGAAGTAGGCTCTTGTCATTGAGAAGGATATATACAGACATTTGTGCATCCCCAAATCGCAGGAACTCTTCAGCTGGGATGAGGTAGGCAGGGCTGGCTCGCTCACTGGTCCTGGGTTCCATCCCACATGTCGCCCCGTGGCATCCATGCTTTCTTGTAAAAAGTTTCCTAATCGCCATCTTCTTAAATCCTGGAAACAATCCTATGAAGCTGGTATTATTATCCCATTATAAGTCACTATATGATATCAGTATTTGAGATCTGTCCAAAAGATGTGAAGCTTCCACATGCGCTTGCCAGGGCTCTATTTGTAATTGAAAATACTATACATTGCTTGCGCAGAATATTCTAGGATCTTTGTGAAGCATAAGTAAATTCCATCATTATGGGTCTCTATAATGCTTGAAATGAAAGGATTTCGAAGCAGCATCCTTGTGTTTTTAGTGCAATTTGAGATCCTGAGAGACACGAGGGTATTACATTTGCAGCCACTTAGGCTATAGTTCAGGCTCAGTGCAGATGTGTGTGAGTAAAATCTTATTCTGTACTGGTGTGTAGCCCATGTCAGAAGGATAAGGAGGGCAGGAAATGCTTACTGGAAAATTTCATAATCTTGTAAGATCTTTTCCTTGCTTGCTTGCTTTATTTATTTGTTTGTCTATTTGTTTGTACTGGGGATTGAACCCAAGAGCATTCTATCTTCAAGCTACACTCCAGCCCTATGTATTTATTTAATTTTCTAAATAAATTAGAAATTAGGGTCTTGCTAAGTTGCCAAGGGTGGTCTCGAACCTGTGACCCTCCTGTCTCAGCCTCCTAAGTACTGGGATTACAAGCCTGGGCCACCAAGCCAAGCTTTCTTCACTTATTACCAGGGGCATGTTAGTTACAGGCTTTGGCTTTCATCACTGTGTCAACTTTTGCATACACTTCTTACCACCCGTGGGCTTAAGGATCTCTGAACCCATAGCTTTGACGGGTCAAGGACTGCCTAGCAGGTTTTGTAGAAACTAGCCCTTTGCTTCCTCCTGGCAAAGGATGATAGAATTGGGGCCAGAATGGTGGACTTAAATCTTGGCCACGATTATCTCTGTGTCTCTGGGCTTTAGTGACCTCATGTATGTGATGGGGTCTTGAGAGTAACTCCCTTGTAGGGTTGTTGGGAGGATTACACAAATTCATGTGGCAAAGTGCCTAAAATAATTCAAGGTCTTTAAAAAGTCAGCTGATGTTATTCTTATGAAGCCCCTTCTGCATTCAAAGCACTGTGCTACGTACTGTGATGTCTACAACAACCTAAAAATGGGAACGTCTGTGATGCCCAGGGGCTTTCAGTGTAACTGATAGGTACGAACCATGTGTTATGAGAGAATAAGGCTGGGTTATTTTGGAGTGGGCAGCTTCTTAGAGGAAGTAAGATTTAACCTAAATATTAAAAGACTTTTGCCGGGCGTGGTGGCGCACGCTTGTAATCCCAGCATTTGGGAGGCTGAGACCGGAGGATCCGGGTTCGCGGCCAGCCTCAGCTACCTAGTGAGGCACTCTGCAACTTAGTGAGACTCGGTTTCAAAATAAAGAATAAAAAATAGGGCCGGGGGTGTAGCTCGGAGGTAGAATGCCCCTGAGTTCAATCCCCAGTACCGCAAAAAAAAAAAAAAAAAAAAAGACTTTTGTCTGTCAGTGGGGAAGAGCATCCAAAAAAAGCAACTGTCCAGGCAGTGCACATCTGATGTAGACATTTATATTATGTGCTAGGCAATGTGTTGGGTGCTGTGATTCTAGTAAAAACACACAAAAAAGTAGATCTTGCCTGCCTGGTTTTGTCACTAAGACAAAACCCCCTAAAACCACCCCCCAACAAAACAAAAA
The DNA here is from genome assembly GCA_004027655.1 of Graphiurus murinus. Lineage (NCBI taxonomy): Eukaryota > Metazoa > Chordata > Mammalia > Rodentia > Gliridae > Graphiurus > Graphiurus murinus. The sequence goes on along the minus strand of PVLC010004610.1, from coordinate 41,108 downwards.
TAAGAAACAAAAAAAAACAAACAAAAAAAGCTTTCTGAGTGATGCATTTGAGGTGAATGTTCAAAAAGAGACATAGACCTTATTTGATTTTGTATATTATTATATATTACTTAATGATATACTGGTTAGTATATATAAAGTGGAATGAGGATCCCAATTTGACCTATTAAATAGACAGCAACAGAGCTGGTAATTTTCAGAAATAGTTTCAAATAAAATAGAAGAGACTCAGCTGGGCGTGGTGGTGCATGCTTGTAATCCCAGCATTCGGGAGGCTGAGACCGGAGGATCCAGGTTCGAGGCCAGCCTCAGCTACCTAGTGAGGCACTCCGCAACTTAGTGAAACTCGGTTTCAAAATAAAGAATAAAAAATAGGGCTGTGGGTATAGCTTGGAGGTAGAATGCTCCTGAGTTTAATCCCCAGTGCCGCAAAAAAAAAAAAAAAAAAAAAAAAAAAATAGAAGAGACTCCAGTTTTCATGTATGTTTAAAAACTAGGTGGAGTCTAATATTGAAAAAAAAATTTAACCTAGATTAACCTATATGTCAATAACTCAAACTACATTTGGAATATATCTTTTGTGATATGCTTCTTTGGTTTGACATTATTCACTTAACAAATACCATTATGCCTGCTGTGTGGCAGGTGCTGTGCTGGCCAGACGACGGGGGTACGACATTGAGATCCACAGAGTCCTTGTCCCGTGGAGGCTCTGTTTTATTGGATGGGGTTAAAATAAAATGAAACGATCAAGTAAACCAAGATACCACATGTAGGTGTACTCAGAACTTTTGCGTTCTTTTTAGATGAGCCAGCTGGAGTCTGGATACGGAGAGGAAGTAGGGGATGGCCCGGGATGGGATAAGGAACGGGAGATGCGCAGAGGTTTGTGTGGGTGTCAGGGGGTGATGGATAGATAGATAGTATGGAGGGTGGTTCCCGAGAGTGGTTCCCATGGTTCCCGAGGGGAGAGGAAGGACCACCTTGGCCACCACGGGCAGGGAGAGCAGGCTGTCTTCCTCCCATAGCGCTTACCACATCTGGAGCACAAATTGACAGAGGTATAGAGAAAGAGCAGGAGCATTGGACTTTGCTCGATTTTACCGTAGTTAGACCAGTGACCTTAAGGCTTTAAGGTCCCAGTGGACTTTGTCTGCCATGGGTACAGACCAGAAGAAATCCTCTTGTGAAAAGTAGAAAAACACTCCCCTGGAGGATACGACAGGAGGCTGATCTGGAAGAAAGTTATTTAATGTTCTTTCCGCTTCTCTGTGGCTTTCAAGTCAGGGACATATTTGTTTTCATTGCTCAGCATGTGCCCAACCATTGAATAAGCCATTAACTGAAAAGTTCAGTGCAAAGAGGCTCACGATAGTGTTGCCGTGACCAGGCTCCCGTGCCGTACGGGCTGCCCTGGGCTGCAGCGCCCTGAAGAATCCTCAGGGCCGAAGCACTTGGAAATGTGACTTAATCAAAACTCACATGGTTTATGGCTGCTTACATTCGAAATAAAAATGTTTGGGGGCTGCAGGAATCAGGCTTGAGCGCACCAGTGACCTATTTTGTAATGCTGGGCTTACATCTACGGCTCTCTTGGGAACTGTGAATAATAAGAGTGAAACAAGAGACTGAAAATGTGAAACAATTCAGAAATCATGTAAAGCTTCCGGTAAATTATAACGTAACCTGGTGTTTCTTTGAAGATGAAAGCTGATAAAGGTTTTTTTTTTATCATAATACATTGTTATTTTAAAGTAGTTTGAAGAAGCAAATCAAAGACTCTAGCTTTTTTGTCTGATTATTAGACCCCTTGTTAAATTCCTGGGAAGAAGATGGATGGCAGGTGTTGGAGTCTCAGCTCTGGAGACCTGGCAGATGGAGGTGGGGAATTTGGGACCTGGTGGTATTGGTTGGATTCTGAGTTCTTGGTTATTCTTTGTTCTCTGGCTGGGCTGTATTTCTGGTTGAAGTATTGGGATTCCTTGGAAATAAAGACCCAACGGTCCTGATGTGTGAATCCTACATATCCATGCAGAATCGGAACATTAAGCTCTATAAACAGTTTCCAAGTAAATCCTGAGAGGGTATTCTGGTTAACTAGCCTTTTAGGTGCGTGGGAGAGATAAAGGAGAATGGGTTATTTCAAGTAAAGGTACATTGAAAAACTTTCAAATGGGATAAAGCCCTCCCACCTTCTCAAGTTCAGGTCTAGAAGATAACCCTAGTTCTTAATCAACTCTTCTGTTAAAATGCCTATCTCTCTGCATGAATCTCTTCTTTGTTAGATACAGAGGGGAATGAAATCACCAAAATGCAAAATCTTCTACACTCAAATGAGATTTTTTGTTTTCACCAGTAACTAAGCTTGGTACTGCTGGGAAACAGCAAAGGCGGGGAAGGTCACCCCAGTGGTCGTAGTAGCCCACAGAGGACCACAACACTCACAACACACACCTTCCTCCTCTCTCTCGAACTCTGACTCGCCCCCATACATTTTCTATGGGTGTGGATCATGCTGTTCTCCTGAGTTTGTATATTTTTGTTGATAAAATGATTGAACATAGCAATCAAAACCTAAGAGTCCTGGTTATAAAAATCCAGGAGGTAAGCAAAAAAGGGAAGGTTTAACTATTGAGGAGAGATGGGTATGGGAATGCACACCTGTAAACCCAGTACTTGGGAGTCTGAGACAGGAGGATTGCAGGTTCAAGGCCAGCCTTGGCAATTTAGTGGGACCCTCAGCATCTTAGTGAGACTCTGTTTCAAAAAATTAAAAGGACTAGGGTGTAGCGTGGAGGTAAAATCAACCCCCACTACCAAAAAGGAAAAAAAATATCTATGAGAAGCTGAAAATAACAGTAGGCTCTAAAAGATATGAGAATGAGTAGGTAATAGATCTAAAGGAGTCCTCCTTAGAGAAGATGCTAGTAAAAGGAGAGAGAGGAAGAGAGGGGGCGGAGGGAAAAGAACACTGAGCTGAACGCAGTCCGGTGGCTCTGGGTTATGAAGCTGTTACTCCCAGCCCTAGCCCAGTCTTCAGATCGCTGGGTGAAGCAAGCCACATTGCTGCTTTGCTCTTCGTCGGCTGCTCCTTATTAGTCTTAGTCAACGGAGGCGCCAGGGGGACATTGGATGCCTGGAGGAGGAGTAGCAGTTGATTCCTCTCCAGTCTTTTCCTGCACTCCTGGAACCTGACCCACTTTTTCATCCCAGAGGGACTCCTAGCAGCTGCTGGGCTCCCCCGATGAGAGATCGGAGTTCCAGCCCCCATGGAGTCGCTCCTTTCAGTGCCTGAGGCATCACCACCAGCCAAGAACCACTCCCCCTAGGATGACCAGCTGTCCAAGTTGACCTGGGACTCTTGGTTTGAACACGGAAAGCCTGCATCCCAGGAAAACCAGCATGGCTGGTCAGGCTACCTCTTCTCAGAGTCTGAATCTCAAATCTGTGGTGCTTCTCCTTTTGGATTCTACTTCATTCCTTCTTTTTTTTTTCCCCCTAATCCTAGGAGTGGCTGAGGCTTCCTGAAGTTGCTTGTTTCCCCTTTGTCTTCTCAGTTAATTGTCACCCATTTGACAAATCCCCTATATTAAATTTTCACTGAATGGCAGTTATCACCTACTTCAGGTGGATTTTAAAAGCAATCATGGTAGATTGAAGATGATGACTTAATATCAAGTGCAGAAGGCTACTTTGTGTCATGAGAAGAGAAAATGGGTAAAAAAAAAATCCACAAAAGCTAGATTTCTGTGTTAAGTCAATGTAGCAGAAAGAAAGGACAGTGAACCACAGCTACTCACCTCTGATACTGCAGCATTCTATCCTAAAAACTATGATGCCTTTCCTTCCATCTTATCTTCAGAATTAAAAGCCATGACATTTTACACACCTTTTTTTTCTTTTTTTTTTTTTGCGGTACTGGGGATTGAACTCAGGGGTATTCTACCTCTGAGCTATACCCCCAGCCTTATTTTTTTTATTCTTTATTTTGAAACCGAGTCTCACTAAGTTGCGGAGTGCCTCACTAGGTAGCTGAGGCTGGCCGCAAACCCGTATCCTCCGGTCTCAGCCTCCCGAATGCTGGGATTACAAGCGTGCGCCACCACGCCTGGCTTTTACACACCTTTGAGAAGCAGAATTCATGCTATTTGTGAAGGCAGTGTGCCAAACAATGTAGTATTATTCCTTATTTTTTAAGAATGTAAGATGTTTAAAAGCATGACAGAATTTTAATACTGCTGTTGTTTCTCCTTTTTCTATTTTTTGAAAGCCTATTACTTAGATGATAGAAAATGATTCTGAGTGTCTGGTCCAGCCCCATTTCCCCAGGGTCTCAGTGATTGTAGTTTGGGTTTTTTTTTTTTTTTTTCAGAAGAAGACCTCAAGGCAGGAATTCTAGTGCAAGTAATTTAATTGATAAGTGAAGGAAATATTAGATGAGAAACAGAGACATGGGATAGGAAGGAGCAGGTAGCCAGCGAAGGGCGTCAGGACAGCTGTACCATGGGCACCTGGGATGTCACAGCCAGCGCGGAACACCTGTCCTGAGTTGTCCTGAGCTAGGGTATTATATTGCACCTCCTGATCCATGGTGGTGATAGCTTCTCTTGGGAGATGTTAATTACCCAGCATTTCTGTCCTTCTTGTGGACAGGCAAGGAGGCCTTCAGAGGCCAGACAGAGCTGTGACTGAAGGAACATGGGTCTGGTTGTGGCACGCCCGGTCCTCATGCAATGAAACAATGAGGGTACGGGGATATGGGGGGACACTGACGGTATCGGCTGCATTTTCTTCCTTTTGTTACATCAAATTCCATAACAGGCGTTTTAGGAACCCATAGTCATTGCTATAGGAAAAATGACTGTAATTTTATTTGTTAGCTCATAATCAGTCCCTAGGGTTTTGGAACCTATTATTCTTGTGTTGAGAGGTTCTCTCCTGGTAGACAGGAGACCACTCTGGAATGTACTTAAAATGAGGGGCAATATTGGAAATGGAATCCTGGGTTTCCAAATTTATCTTATAACATTTCCAGATAGTGCACAATGGGCATATTTAAAGAGTTTTAAGAAATAATAAGCAACAAACCAACTTTCTTTGTTCCGAAGAGAAAATTCAAGAGGGAGATGGATGGGGAGAGAATGGAGATTATGGTCATGGCAGAGAAGCGAGTGTGGGGAGCCAAAAAAAACCCCCAAATCCAGAGAGGGTCTGGGGAGTGGATGAGGAGATGGCCACAGGTTGGGAAGGCAGGGAAAGTGGAAGGTGGCTGACCCAGCTATTTACTAAATATATAAAAGTAACTGATCTACACAAATGAAAGAAACTCAAAGGCTATCCCCAGTCTCTGAGGAAAGCATCATAAACTTTGCACACTGATTTCCAGGCAAGAACTGGTGCCCTGGGGAACGAGGAAGGGGTGCTTGCAGAGCGATACTGGAGTCTCAGTGAATCTGACACCCGTGGGTTCCTCCCTTCCCCTGCACACGTTTCTATTCCAGGTTTTGTGGTCAAGGGCAACATGTTGTGAAGTACATCTTGGTGGATTCTCTCAAGTTGCATTCTCAGTTTGGATGGGTACCCGAAGCTCCAGAGTACTTCTCCCCTTAGGGAACGTCATTCATAAGACTATGGTTTTCCATCCAATCCAGTGATTGCTTTCCCACAGTCTGCATTCAGTTGCCAGGGGGGCACCTTTTATTCTTGTGTCTCTGGTTGGGCTCCAGAAACACAAGGAAAGGAGTCATCTGTTCCTTAGGGAAGGTTTGGCACCTTGAAACGTTGATGACTTTTGTTAAGGTCTTTAGTTTGTTCTAAACGAACTCATCTGTCTCCCAGGTCACTGTAAATAAAAGGATCATATCCTCTGACCTGGATGCTGAGGTGGACTTTGATGGGAATGTTCATTGCTGAGCAATCAATCTGGTGACGAGTTTCTTAGAGTGGAGGGAGAATGCTTTCCTGTCGTATTTGTGGACTTTTCCTAAATGCCATGATTGGACTTGCTTTTTTAAAATTTATTATCTATGGGCTGCATGTGACAAATTTCACATCTTTAGGTAGAAGCAGATTTTACTTAAGCATGTCTCCAGACAGGATTTGAAACAGTTCTAGGCAAAAGTAAAATGAATTAAAAACCTGAGCAAATGTTGGCCATGACTTAGTTGTGGACAAAACAGAGGAGTAAAGAAAAGATGACAAATCCTCCTCCCCCTTTTTTTTAGAGACAGGTAGATTTGTTTGAAGTGTGTTATAAATAAAATGTAATGACATAAACTTAAGCTTCGATTAGTAATGATCAGAAGCTAGAATAATTGTGCACAGACTCATTTGAGCATTACTAATTCAGGGCAGTTCTATTTGTGTGGAATTATCTGCATTTATGTTTTTTTCCCCGAGTTTAAAACAGAATCCCCATGGGCCCTGCTCAGAGCATGGGGAATTAAACACACAGCTCTCATTAACAATCCCGCGAATTGTACAATCTGCTTGATTCCCTAAACACTTTGCAGAAAGTGTTCTCTCTGCCAGCGTTCGGGATACAGCAACCACTTCCAGACTGGAAGGCTGTGAGGGGTGTCCCGGTCTGGAGGAGCCAGCTGCTGGGTGAGAGACTTGTTACCCCAAAGGTGGCTTTGGCGCCCAATGAGGACGTTTGAGCAGGTGAGATGACGAGTGCTATGATGAAGCTTAGTATTTTGAGTTGTCTTTAAAAAAAAGCCAAAACAAAACATCAAAATAACAACAACAAAAAGAAACCCCTTTCACCACTAATATAGGTCTTCAGAGCTCTCGGACTCCTTATGCAGCTGTGGTGTGTTGCTAACCCCTCGGCCCCGAGGCCACAGTGAGCGTGCTGGCTCTTGGTGCCAGAGACATCTGGGTCCTCACTTTCCAGCTGACTGGCCCTTGTGGTGGTACTTGGTCTTCAGGTTTTGATTACCACCACTGCGCAATGGGTATAAAAAGATGTCTGACTTCATAGTCATAACGAAGAATTTATACCACAAGAATTACCTAGTGCATAGCCAGCGCTCAAGAAACTTTGGCTTAAAAAAATTTTTTTTTTTTAGTCAGTTTTAAGCTCTTAGATCCTAGGGATTCATCCATTTTAGAAGCAATTGCGTCAGAATTTGCAGTTGCTGTAAACCAGTGGGCAAATTGCCTGGGCTTGGGGTGGCAGGTAATTTAATTCCAGTGTCTCCACTGTCTGCTTTGTCTAGCTCTGAATTCAGGCCATAAAAGGTAAGATCTGCATTAGCTGCCAGCTGTTTTGCCACCTCCATTGGAATGTCAATGTCCCCTCGTCTGTTGACACCCGCAGAAAGTAAATAAGGTAGCGTCCTCGGAATTTTCTTTACACTAAACATGTAATTAGCCACTTACCCATGATGAGTAAAATTTAATTTCAGCTAAGTGAAAAGGAATGCTGATTAGATTTATTTTATTATCTGTTTACTTTATGGGAAGAGGGCAGCTGGAGGAAATCTCTTTTGGAGATGTTTCGCTCACTTCCTGCCACGCTTACCAATGGAATGCTCCGGAACTTGGAGGAGCTGTGTGTACAAATGCAAATGCTGCTTCTATAAGCCTTCTCCCCTCTTTCAGTTGTTGGAGAGATTAGCAGGGCCGCAGCTTCTGTCTGCTCAGATGCAGAGGCAGGAAGGAGAGAACAAGGTGTGCAGGGCTAGCTCTGGGCAGGGCTGCCAAGCACCTTTCTCTGGGAGGCTCTCCCAGAGTCCTGGGCTCTCCTGCATGCGTCTCTTGTCCACTGACTTTGCTCCCCTTCTGCAGCTCCAGGACCCATTCTGGCCACTTTCCCAGGCTGCTTTGACCCCCGGACTCCCGGCTGCTCCCAAATCATTACTCCTGCGGCCTCTACTTCATCAAGACCCTGTTTCTGAAGTGCCTACTCCCAACCAACGCTTGTAATGCGTTTGTGTGAAGCTTGTAATAAATGACAACAGCGTCATGCATTTCCCCACAGATGTGGTGTTTTTATAAAGTGGATGTGCCAAAGTGTCAGTGTTTTAACCATAAAAAATAAACCATAAATGGCAACGTTTTAGGCAGGACTTCAACTGAGCCCACAAACCCCAACCCCAACCTTGTCTTTGCGTGAGGGGGACACCTGTGGGGTCTGATGATGGAAAAGCCCTTGGCCTAATCCCAGGAAGCTCATTTAAAGGTAAGTGAGAGACATGGTCTGGCACAAGGTAAGGAAGATTTGTTAAACCACTCTACTTGGAAAAGGATGCTTGGGAAAGCAGTAAATTCCATGCCTTTGCAAGCACGTAAGCATGCTTGGAAAGCTCCCTAGGAAAAATACTGTAAAGAGGATTCATACATTAAGAACATCACTCGGGGTTGAGCCAGGGAGCCACGCCCACTCTCTCTATAGACCTAGGGGATGCACTAGACTGTAGAGAATTGGTGACATTGGTCAAGGAGGCAATCTGGAGATTAGAATAAAGATGCACTCAACACCCCTACGGCTGCAGGGACCTGGTAAAAGGCAGTGCTCCAGGGCCTGGAATACGAGCACCTTCTGGTCAGGGCTAACACTCTGGTGGAGCTGCTTAGAGGGGGCTGAGCCACAGAGAGAGGCGCTGTCTGGGCCTAAGCTACTGAGGAGGCCTGCTGGAGATCAGCACCCTGGCCTCTCCTCCCTTGCCACCCAGTCCAGCCAGCAGCGCCTCCCATGACCACACCCTGCTGCCAGTCTGTGAGCTGGGGCTGGGGCTGGGCTCCCTGGGCATTGGCTGAGGTTGGAGAGGAAGTTTGGGAGCCACCTCCTGGTTGATCTGCATAGCGGACCTTTGGACCAGACGGTCTATTATTTTTTTCCCCCAAGTTCAACAAACAAAACCCAAACCAGCATAATTATATATTTTATGTGTATGTAGGCATGTATGTGTGTGTGTGTGTGTGTGTGTGTGTGTGTGTGTGTGTGTGTGTGTGTGTTACTGGGGACCCCGGGGCATTCTACCTCTGAGCAACACCTCCACCCCTGTTTTTTAATTCCTTTATTTTGAAACAGGGTCTCAATAAATTGTGGATACAACTGTATATTTTTAAAGACATTCCTCCTAGCAAATCAGTCTAGTCCTAGGAAAAGAGATCATCAAACATCTAGAAAGTAAGTCTACAAAGTCCACTCCTCTTTTCAGGGACACCTGTACCTGGCTTTTCACCTGGGACCACACCAGCTGCACTAGAATATTCTCTTTGTGTATTGTCTCAGAGCCCAGGCTAGAAAGATGGGAATTGAGATCACTTTTCTCTACTCTCTTTGTCTTCCTAGTTTACTGGTCATTGAATTAGAATAGAATTGTTTTTGTAGCATTGAGGATTGAACCCAGGAGCATTGTACCTCTGAGCTACACCCCAGCCCTATTTTTATTCTTTATTTTGAAACAGGGTCTTACTAAGTTGCCGAGGGTCACACTAAGTAGCTGAGGCTGGCTGCAAACCTGCGATCCTCCTGTCTCAGCCTCCCAAGTACTGGGATTACAAACGTGCACCACCATGCCCGGTGAATAGAAAGGTTTTGATTGTTGTATTTTACATTCTTAACTGAAATGTCACTTTGCTTACAATTCTAGGGCTTGGGATTGGCGGTCACGATGACACACTTACTGTGACAGTTGTCCCTTATGCCTGGGTGCGAGGCCTTCATCAGATCATTTTGGGGCGATAGCTGAGGGTATGAGCAGAGTGTCCATGGAGACTTCCTGTCTCGTTCTGACCCCTTAAGAGCCTCGGGGCCCTGCTCCCCTTCTCCCAGTCTCAGCCGTTTCCTGGAAACTGGGTGCCCAGGGGCTCTTCTCTTGGTAAATGCAGCCAGCCAGGGTTGGCTTTGCTGCAACAGCCTGAAAGAACTTTCTTTGGGTCTGACAATCAGCTGGAGATGAAGGCAGCTCTTGCTTTTAAAGTGGAGGCAGTGGGCAGACATTCAGAACGGCAGTGCGCTCTGCCGAGCAGCCATGCATCTGCCCATGGCTGGGACTTTGAACACAAATGTGCTTTAACCTTGAAAGTCATCGAGGATGGGAACGGGGTGCTGCGGACACTGCCAGATGCTCTGCTTCCTTGGCCCCGCTTGGCCTTGTTGGGTCACCTCCCGGCCATTCTGTGTTGCCACCTGCTTCTGGGTCCCAGAAATCAGAGTCTCGGGGTGAAGGGACAGAAATGGAGGTAACTGAGGTTAAGGAGCGTGGTCAACAGAAAGGTAATTCCCTTCTTTTATAATCATGCAATACCTAATGCGAATGAACAGCAGATGTGATATTTGGAATTTCTTTTTGAAAGGCTGGCTTACTACTGAATTAAAATCATCTCAAACTTACATGATGGAGCTGCTGAGCCCGTGGAAGATGCCAGAAAACAATTAATAGGTTTTGCCACCTCCCCCAAGGGTCCTGAATTTATTATTTTATACCCTGCTGTCACTTCCTGTGTAGTTAGGGTTGAATTTTACACCTTTCCTCCCATGTTTAAATGTGAAGGGATGAAGTGGCAGATACGATATGTTCTCCCCTCCTCCTTCTTCCTGCTTGCCTTTTAAAAAGCAGAACATAAACAGCTAATATGTTTGGACAAGTATTATGGTGATTAATAAATATTTCAATAACACCATATACTTTCATAGGGCTGAACAGTAAACAAAATAGTGAAAAAAAAGGGAAGAAAATCTCATCACCCTCAGAGCAGAGAACTTATTTCTGTTTGCTATTGCTGCCAGGTTTGCTGGAAACATTTAACCAAAGCTCTTCTCACTCTTACTACTTAAGGCATGCCTCAGTGGTTTGCCTCTGAGAGGTGACAGCGTGCTTCCTCGGCCGAGAGGAAGCAAAGCTCAAAGTTACCTTAGGAGTTCCCATCTCAGAAATCCTAATTCCTTTTAGCTCCGATGCTGAGTAAATAATGTTGATAGTAGCATCTTACCTATCACATATTAGCTCAGATGAGATGTTCCAAATCAGTGACTTTTCTATAGCTGCCATCAGAATCATTCTAAAAATATGTTACCCAAGTACTTGCCTTTCCAAACAAAGGATATGGAACATCTCTTAACCTTTTCTAAGTAATTGAGTGTAACATTGTGGTTGCCATTCAAGCTGTTGGCTGTATTTCAAGGAGATGACTTTAGAGACTTTGGTTGGTACAATTTTTAAGTTACTTCATCTATTTGCCACAGGTTGCTCCTGTTTTTTTTGCACAAATACTTATTGAGGCACCAACTATATCCGAGGTAGTGTTGGTACAAAGGTATACTGCAAATAGTGTCCGTTCTTAGGTACTGATGAGTGTGTCCAGCGAAGCAGTTGCATACGCTAACACCTCAGTTGAGTGTTGCAGGCGGCACAGGCATGGTGAGGGAGGGTCTCACATGGTGGGAACTTGGGCTTGGTCTTAAAAGGTTGCTATGGTTTGAATAGGGATAGTGTGCCCCAAAGTCCTATGTGTTAAACACATCATTTTTAGGGAGATAGTGTTGGAGGTGCTGTGGATCTTTAAGAGGACATGTGGATCTTTAATGGGGGCATGATCTCAAAGGAGAGTGTGAGACCTCAGTCTGTCTCTGTATGTTTCCCCACTGATGACTTGAGTAGTCTGCCCTGACGTGTGCTCCCTGCCATTGCCATCTGGTGCCCTCACCAGAGGCCCCATGCAAGACAGAGCTCTCCAGACCTGGGTGGGAACCTCCAGAACTGTGAGCTAAATAAACCCTTTTTCTGTATAAGTTAATTGCCTCAGTCATTTTATTGTAGCAACATGAAGCTGACTGATACAGGACAAACAGGTCATTTGTTATGGTTTGGATCTTAAATGTCCCTCGAAGGCCTGTGTGTTGAAGACTTGGTTGCCAGGCTGTGGTGCTTTGGGGAAGTGGTGGGACCTTTAGGAGGGATTGCCTAGTGGGAGGAAGTTAGGTCCTTAGGGGATGTGACCTTGAAGGGTACATTGGGACCCTTCCCCCCCTTGCTTCTTGGCTACTGTGATCAAGCATTTTCCTTGGCCACATTCCCCTGCCATGATGTTCTATCTCATCACAGACATAATACCTCTGATCTTGAGCCAAAAAAACCTTTGCTCCTTTGTTTATCTCAGGTATTTTTTGTAGTGATGGACGGCTGACTAATATATGGTGAATGAGTATAGACCCCAGGAAAGGACATACTAGGTGTGCTTCAGATTCTGGGAGGTGATGCTGAAAATTGTCTCCTGCCCTGGGTCTCTAATTTTTCATGAACCTCTGCTGTCACTCACTGTACCTGCCTGTGCCCTTCCTCTGCTTCTTGCCTTTGTAGCTCTTCATCTTTTGTTGGCTGTGCAACTAGCTAACCAAACGTGTTCGAATAGTATTTCAAATAAGAATAATCAGGTTCCAAGGGAAGGCTTCCTCTGGGAATGAAGTATAAGGGACTTGGAGGTCTATTTTGATCTCTTAGCTTTCACATTTGCATATTGGATGACGGAGAGAGTGACCTCCAGATGAATGAGGCATCCCTCTAATTGTTCCTCTTAAGGCCAGAGACAACAACGGTTAAAACAGAAACCATGCTCACGACGGAGAATGAAGGAATCAGTGTTTGCAAAGCACTTGGCTATCTTTCTGCGAAGGGTGTCGTTGGATGCAGGAACATCCTTGTTTTTCTGGCATGACGGATGGCGGCAAATCTCTTTGAAATAAATCACATCTGCTCCCATCCACATTCTTCCAATTGCACCAACTCTGTGCTTTGATTCTTGGATAACCCCCTGCTCACTGCAGATTTAAGACCTTGATAGATATCAAAGCAGCAGAGAAAACTCTCATAAAAATAACAAACATCAACAGAGCAGAGAGCAAGAACCACCTCCAGTCTGCAAACTGGTGAGGGACACGAAGGAGACACGATTGACATCAGCATCAGACACACCCCCCGGGGAGAGCCGGCCTCGGAGTTCAATGGGAAAGTAATAGCCCGTGACAGCAAGAGTGAACTTGGGCTTTGAAAGTGCAATGCTTTGTGGACATAACCCCCAGAGCATTGCAGCCAGCCTCTGAAGAGCTACACTGTCAGTTCAACTGACCCCACCCCTGCTTCTCGCTGCTACAGCTGGGGAGTCTGGGTTCAAACAAGGTTGAATGCCTGGTTTCCTGCAGTCCATCATAAGTGGGGTCCAGGGGCAGATGTACTCTGCAACAAGCTCCCCTCCCACCGTCTTGGCCATTCTTGATGCTCTTCTGAAGACCCCAGGTTCCATGATACTTCTTGCCACAGAGGAATGGGGTAACCTTGAGTTAAAGCCAAGCACAGAAGCCCTACTGAGGCAGAGAGTGCTTCATGATTGTACTGATGTTTTATTTAGAGAACAATTATTGCATTGATATTTACTGTGTACAAAGCAACGTGCTAGGTGCTACTGAGGGATTAGGAAGAAAAAGGCATGGTTATTTTTAAAGAGGATTTTATATTCCTCTTGGCAAGGAAATAGATAAATACAAAGATCAACATAACCCATGCACGCTGGTTGAATGGGGATTGGGTTTATCTGACGAAGTTTGCTGGAGGGGCATATTCTTACCTGTAGTGGCAGAGAAGGAGACAGCAGGTGAGCTTCCTGGGCAAGGAACTTAAGTAGCAACACAGGGCCCAGCGTTTAGAACAACCCCAGGCTTGGTTTACTGCTCTGCTGTCTTGAATTTTTCTTCTTTTTTTATTCCAAAATTATTTTATTAAAAAATCTAAATTATTTTTAAAATATACTTTTATTGGTACATCGTAATTACACATCATATTGGGGCTTAGCGTGTTAGAAACATGCATGCCCACAGCGCCTCGTGGGTTTCCTTCTGGGTCCCCTGTACCCACTTCCCCTTCCTGTTCCTAATATTGAAATTGGTATTGATATCTTCACATATGTACATAGGATTGTTTGATCTGTTTCCTACATCAAGTCTCCCCTTCTTTCCTCCCTATCTCCCTTCCCAAATTCCCCCATGCTATTCTATGGGTTTCTCTCTTGTTTATTTGAAGTCCCTTTTGTTTTTCCCAGTTTCTTTCTGGCTTCCACATATGAGCAAAAACATGTGGCCCCTCACTTTCTGAGACTGGCTAATCTCACTTAGCATACTCTTCCTTAGTTCCACTCATTTTTCTGCAAATGACTAACTTCGTTCTTCTTGATGGCTGAGGAAAATTCCATTTTATGTCTATACCAGTTTTATAACCCATTCATCTGTTGATGGATGCCTAGGCTGGTTCCATAGCTGGGCTATTGTGAATTGTGCTTCTATAAACACGAGTATGCGTGCATCACTGTAGTATTCTGACTTCAGTTCCTTTGAAAAGATACCCAGGAGTGGTGTAGCTGGGTCATATGGTGATTCTTCCTTCCAGTCCTTCTGAGGAAGCTCCACACTGATCTCCATAGTGGCTGTACTAATTAATGGATAACTTTTGAATAAGGGGCTCCACATTTTATTTTGCAAAGGGCCCACAGATTTTCTAGTGAGTCCTGAGGGGGGCAATGTTTTTTTAACATGGCTTGCTTTGAGGCATCAAAGGAGAGGAAAAGCAAAAGGTTAGCTACTAAGCATGGTTGTTCACATCTAGAATCTCAGGACTTGGGAAGTTGAGACAGGAAGATTGCAGGTTTGAAGCCAGCCCCAGCAACATAGCAAGACCCTCAGCAACTTAGTAAGATCCTATTTAAAAAATAAAATAAAATAAAAAGGGCTGCGGTGTAGCTTGGAGGTAGAATGTCCCTGAGTTCAATCCTTAGGATGAAAAACCAGAAAGGCTTGGTTGAGCCGAGAAACTGAAGCAGGAGAGGTGTGGGAAGGAAGGGTGGGCTTCATAATGGTAGCAGAGGATTTCAAGGAGCTGCAAAGCACAGCTGACACTTCCTCTTTATGTATTTGCACATAACTTGTATTGGTCTATGATGTCCCAAGGGACAAGTGAGGTGAGAACAGTGTGCTCTTTCCCTCCTGACCCCAACCCAGACGTTGGGGGGCTGACCTACCCTGCCACTCCACCTGCCAGCCCTGCAGTGCTTGGAACCAGACTCTGCAGGGTTTCCCTTGAGGGATTTTCTTTTTTTTTTTTGTCAAATATACTGGGAACTATTTTGCCCACTGTCACTAGTCTTGCATAGAGGAGTTGGGTAGATCAAAATTCACTGTGCTAAATTTATGAGGTGTGAGGGTCAAAGAACCCACATAAAACTTACATCGTTTCAAGATGTGTAATTGAGACTGAAATTCATCTGGTTAAATTCCATATAATCAGACTCCCCTAAAAAGTCTCCCTCACATTCTCTCTCAAGTTAGCCTTTGGTCATGGTTAATGTTCTGAGGTAGGGTCAGCCGAGGCAGAGAAAGGGGCTTCCCAAGCCCAAAGCTTGTGTGATTATTTTGAGTGAATTAAAGAAGGGAGTGAGTTCATTATCCTGAGTCACTTTTTTGGAGCTCTGGGGCGATGGCTCTTGACACTGAGGATCACAAATGTGAGCCGGAGACCAAACTCCTCTTGATGCCCCTCAGGGCCTCGGGCAAGCTGCTTTGTGATCAGCTCCTCTTTCCTCTTCCTACATTATCCTAAGATGCCAGAAAGATCACTCTGAATTGCATGGTGTTCTTGGGGATCAATTCTTCATATAAGCCCCAGGCATTTCCATTAGCTGTGCCAAATCTTTGAGAGGATTTCATAGACCCATGCTAGCTTCTCAAAACTTGAAAATGTTAGTTGAGTTAGAGTTCCTAGCCCCTGTTGAAAGACATCCGTCACCTAATTCATTTTGCCCACTCTCTCTTCCTCTTATCCTCTCTCTTCATGGCAGCCCAACCTGTATCTTGGGGATTTAAAAATTAGTCCTAAGTGGTAGCTATTCATGGGTATCATGGGATATTTTCCAAGAGGAGAGCAAGGCTTAGTGGCAGAAGTGATTAAAACTGGTCCAACTTGGTTGTTCCATGGCATTAAGTCCTTTTCTGGTCACTGTTAAATCTGTCCTCTGCCCAAGGGAAATTACTTGGTGGTGTAAGCAGATTTTTGTAAGTAGCAAGAAAGCATAAACCAAAGGAACTCTTAAATTAACCAGGTCGTTTTCTTATCACACTTTATAGTCAGCTATAATTAAACCCCCAGAAAATGCCAGGATGAGTTCATGTGATAAAACCTTCTCCCGTCTTTAGGGTTCAGGTTATGGGGGACCATCTTTATTGCCAGGTGGATCATTAACTCAGAAGGCATCCAAGCAGTGGATTGAATTCTCTTTGAGATTAACTTGGTGAACCAGATATCTCAAAGAAAAATGATATGTGCTTGGCACAAACTTAAAGAAGAACCTTTGGATTCTTTTTAGACTCATTAGTAACTCCAACAGAGATTCTTTTTGAGGATCCCTGTGAATTGACCATAAGTTACAGGAAGTGTAGTATTACTTGCGATAGCGCCTTGTACCCATAAAGAAAAGTAAGGGGCCTGAAGAAAAAGGTGTAACTTGTGTGGAAATGTAAATAGCAATAATGTAAATAAAGGATTTACTCTAGCACTCTGCTGAGTAGACCCTTTATCTTGTAGGAAGGCTGAAGTGGTATGGAAGTACTGGCTCCAACTGACCTAGGATAGAAGCCATATTGGTGTTCTTCATGACAAAAATAGCTTCTAAACCCAAAATCTCTCCCTTGAGTCAATAGGTCTTGCTTCTAGGTATTCTGTGGTCACTCCTCTGATGGTACAATGATCTGTGGGCTTCTCTTCAAGATGACCTGCTCAGACCCGACCTTTCCTCTGTCCTCTGGTTCAGAAGTTTTCTCTGTTCCCTTGCATATGGCGCTGTGGGAGCCACGGTGGCTTGCCCTCACACAGCTATTCCTCTGCTCATTTGTTTAGTTTCTGTTTGCCTTTCTGGGCTGCATGTCCTGTGACAGTAGAAACCCTGTTTGTTCTGTTACCTTTTGTCAGCAGAGTGCTTAGAAACTCAATGGACAATAGAGGCTGCTACTTATTCCTACTAGTGTTCCCACACGGGAGTTCCTTCCTGTCATTTCTTGAGAAATTTTTATATTTTTTCCAAATCGTAAATCCCAAAGAAAATTAGTCAGAAAATTGGAAAAGTGAGTGCTTTTGTGAGAAGTAACATTTAATACAACCTAGAGACTGTACTGTTATTGGGTCCAACCAGTCAACGGATGGCAAGTAAAAACAAGAGCAGAAAACATTAATACACAGAGTCAAACACAAAGGTCAACATTTGTGAGCCTGGGAGAAGAAGGGACAGATAGGAGAGAAGTAGCCACAGTCTAACCAGTCATCCTTGCTACAGCTGTCACCCCGCTATGAGTTCCTGTGGGTGTTTGTGGCCCTGCTTGCTTCTAAGGTGAATCTTTTTCGAAAATAAAATAAATATGAGTAAACTGATATGCATAGTATATTTTATACAAATCCTATGAGTGGTGCTGCAAGATATAGCATGGCTTGGAAGCAAAATAAGTCTTTAAATTGGCTATTTAGACACATGGTTCTGTTAGTGCTCACTTGGAGATCTAAATGTTATGTTATTACTATCCAAGAATGTTTGCTGACATTTTCCAGTGTTTGAATGTTCTCTACAGGTGTTTTGAAAAGACTTCTACATTTAATATTTATTTATTAAAATTTCCTTGGCTATCCATAATTATGAGTAAAAATCATGAAGAGTGTTGGAAGCAACTGGGAATGATGCAGGCCCATAATTCCAGTACTTGGGAGGCAGAGATAGGAAGAGTGCAGGTTTGAGGCCAGTCTCAGCAACTTAGCAAGGTCCTCTTTTGAAATAAAAAGGGTGTGTATCTTAGAAGTAGAATGCCCCTGGATTCATTTCCCCAGTGGAAAAAAGAAAGAAAAGGAAAAGAAAAAGAAAGTTTGTAAGCATTTTGTAAATAATGAATTTCAGGAAATTGCAGGAATTCCAGAATTTCATTCTGGAATCCCAATGATTATTGGTCAGGAATTTGGAAACACACGGCTGTGTAACAAATCATCCCCAAATCTAGTTGCTTAAAAAACACCAATTCATCAAATGTATCAACTATCACTTGATGGTTGATGGGTTGACTGGGCTCAGCTGGGCAGCACTTCTTCCTGTTGTGAGGTTGGTTGCTCCTGCTGTCATTTGGGGGCTGCTTGGGCTGGAACTTGTGAGATGACTCACTTGCACACCTTCTGCTGGATCCTGACTGTCCACTGGATGCTCAGCTATAGCTTTTGGCCCTGTTTCCACTCTGTGAACATTTCTCTTCCATATGATGTCATCATTTGGCTTGAGCTTGTTAGAGCAAAGAAACTGGGTTCTGAGGGGGCATGTCCCAGGAGAAATATTTCACTAATAAGTAAATAAATAAATAAACAAGCAAGCAAATGAATGAATGAATAAACAAGCACAGAAATAAATAAATAAGTAAATGAAGGAAGGAAGGAGAAGTACAAGTTCCTTCAAGACCTGGATGGAGGACGTCATGCCTGCATCTTTCTATTAGCTAAAGCAACCACAGAGCTATGCCCCATGCAAGGCGAAGAAAAATAAACTTGATCTCTTGGTGTAATGGCATGAATGTATAGGGAAGGGAGAAATTTGGGGCCCACCTTTGGAGACAGCCCAACATGAGCTGCTCTCTGGTTACAGCAGTTACTCCTGCCCTCCCAAGACTCCCCAGATTTTGTCTCTGTTCTCTTAATGTTTGTAGAGGTCGGAATGTTTAAGACTCTTCTTTACTCTCTTGGTGATGCCTTGGCTAGTGTGGTCAACATGGTCTGTGACCTTGGTCCTCTGTCGGTTGGTTCCTTGGTTTTCTCCATGTACTCTCCATGAATTTCCACACCAAGGTGTGTGGACTTCTTTTGTGTGTGTGTGTGTGTTTGTAGTTTCAATCTGGGGATTGAACATGGACCATGTTCAATAGCCTCCCAGCTATACCCCCAGCCCTTTTTATTTTTTGTTTTGAAACAGGGTCTCCCTAGGTTGCTGAGAGTCTCACTAAGTTGCTGAGGCTGGTCTTGAACCTGCTATTCTCCTGTCTCAGCCTCCCAAGTAGAAGGGATTACAGGCATACACCATCATGCCCACCTGGGTGGACTTCTTACCTGGTAGCTCAGGACTTCCAAGAGAGAACACTCTAACATAACAATCTTGTGGATTCAAGAATGAATTAGAGGTATGGTATAATCACCCATGTCCTATTGGTCAAAGCCAGTTATATAGCTGAGGGAGCCATGTGAATCAGTATGGGGGAATGACACAAAGGTGAGAAGAATGGTTTATTAGGGAGCACCCAATTAATAATCTGCTGTGGATGCTCAGTCTTGCAACTGTATGCATGTGAATAAGTAAGTGAATGTACCATTATTCACTTATGAACTTGATTTTTGAAAAATGGCATCTATCCCTGGAGGGGGCCTAGATTCATATTTATTCCAATGTGTCCCACCCACTGCGCAGCCTCTGGGCCACTGACTCGGCTCATGATCCTGGGAGCTGCCTATGGAGACCAAGGGGCCATTCCCTTGTCTTAGAGTCCTTAGAGACTCTGGCATTTCTTTGAAAAAAGTCACCCATCTCCTTCCTCTACTCCTGGTGGTTTCTTTCCAGTTCCTTTTTGCTCTGTTTATTTTAGATTTTTTCCCCAACTTCCAGGACCTCTAGTTCCTGTAGTAGCTTAATTATGATCTGCTTTATCAATACCCATCTTATCTTGTCTTCCCATAACTGTGGTTCACCTCTGCAAATGAGGGAGCTAGCCTCTTAAATATTATGTATATGCTTCTTAAATCTTATGTGTGTCTGTGATTTTTAAAAATATGTATATAAGCAGATATCTATATTTCATAGTTTATTTTAGTTTTTAGGTCTTCTTGAATCAATATTATTTAATTGGAAGTCATTGTATTCTTATCAGAAACCAGCCCAATTAAAGTTTACATTAAACATATACATATTCCTAACCATCCAACTCCATACTCCATTTTTCCCCCTAAAACTGCTTTCTGCAGAAGGGCCAGCCCGATGTCTCATTTCTGTATTTGAGCCTTGGTTATATTCAAGCTTCATTGCTGTATTTGAACTTTGGCTCCTATAGACTATAGATCAAGGGTGAATTAGAGGTATGGATTTGCTCATGGGGACATGAAATCTTAAGAGATAAACTGCTATCACCCACATAATTTTAGTTGTAATAAAAAACTTAATCATTCAGGATGTTTGGTTTCTGGACTTGCTTTGACTTTTTAAAATGTTTTTGGACACGTAAGTAATTGCAACAACTCATAAATGGAGGAAAGTGTTCAAGGCTTCGAACCAAGCAGTCATGATGACATTAGGCAGGGAAATGGAGATGTGCATTAGTTTTCTTTTATCTCATCCAGTAAAATCCTTTTAAGCGGAATTTTAAGCTTTGTTAGCCTGGAACACATAGCTGCTTATAGGGAACTATGAGATCATGTTTTCCTATTGCACAGAGAAAACTTAATTATTAGAAATTCCAGACTTGCTAGGGGACTCTGACTCATGTTTTGAGACCACATAACATTCACATGACCATCTCTCTCTCTCTCCACTGAAGCGCCCAGCACAGCATTGTGCTTGGGAGCGTGTGTTTTTTTTAGAGTAGAATTCTGGGTTAGTCCCTGCCTTATTTCTTTTACCTCCCACCCACATTTTCAGCGAGGTGTGACCCTCACAGGCAGAGGCAGAAAGTGCACATTAATATTCTTTACTCCCTCAACTGGTGGGCATGAGAATAAAGTCACACTCTCAAGGGAAGGACTCAGTCTTTATCAGGATGTTGGTTTTACCATAGCTCTTTGACCTAAGTCTCATTATCCCCAATAAAAACTCAAACTCAGCATGCTTTGGGTGAACCTAGACTCTGATTAATTTCTCTGAATGGTCACAGTCATTCGTCTATTTGTTCTCTGATTTAACAAATACATGTTGAATATTTAACAAATACATGTTGAATATATACATGTGTTTCAGGCACCACACAGGAAATTATCTCGGTGAACAAAACACAAAATCCAGCTGGGCGTGGTGGTTCATACCTGTCATCCCAGTACTTGGAAGGCTGAAACAAGAGGATGGCTGGTTCAAGAACAGCCTCAGCAACCTAGCAAGACACGGTATAAAATAAAATAAAATAAAATAAAATAAAATAAAATAAAATAAAATAAAATAAAATAAGGCTGAGAGCATAGCTCAGAAGTAGAATGCCCCTGGGTTCAATTCTCAATAACTGTCTCTCTCTCTCTCTCTCTCTCTCTCTCACACACACACACACACACACACACACACACACACATACACACACACACACACAAAATCCCTCTCCTCCAGCAGTTTACTTTCAAGGTGGGAACAAAGACTCTAAACATGGCAAGTATAATACATAGTATATTACATACATTATGCAATATAATGTTAGCATCGATAGTATGCTGATAATAAGAATTATGAGAAAAGGGAGTGAGATGAGGAGTATCAGGAACAAGGGACACGACTTTGGTTGGGCAGTCTGGGAAGACCTCGTTGAGAAGGTGGTTTAGAGCAAGCCACGTGGCTGCCCAGGAAGTGTTTCAGGAGGAGAGAAGAGCCAGTGCAAAGGTGGTAAGACGGAAGCATGCCTGGCATGTTAGCTTGCAAAGGAAGAGCAGGGTGAGCAGAATGGGGATCATGGAAGGGGAGGTCAAAGGCCACAGGCTGCCATGCCGTAGACTCTGGAATTTACCCTGAGTAAGATGGGAAGTCATGGGAGGGTTTTATTTGGGAGAGTGATCGGATCGAGCTTTTAAACATACCGCTCTGGCTGCTGAGTAGAGAATAGACCAGGGAAGCTTGGGTCAAAGTGGAGAGACATCGAATCTTCTGCAGTAGATTTGCAGTAGAGGAGAGAAAAGCAGGCACAGGCAGTGATAGAGAGTCAAGGTGACTCCGAGGGAGCTGGCCTCAGCGTTGGGAAGGATAAAAGTGCCACTAACAGCTGGGAAGGCTCTGGGAGGAGCAGGCTCAGGCGAGTTACTCCAGCCACCTAAGATGGCTCTCATGCTGAGATGGAACGCAGTGGAGATGCCCAATCTGGAGGTGTAAATCTGGTCTACTTTCTCTGATCAGACCCTGAACTTTGGTCAATTTTCTGAGGCCTGTTGTCTCTCTGGTTGAGGTCCCTGACCCCCCTGGAAGTCTTGTTCCCATCCTGATGTCCTGGATCCCAGTAGCTCTGCTGAGTTTGGGACACTGGCCTGTCCTTATTCTCCTTTCTCATTCATCATGGACCTAATTCCTGGTTGAAAGTCTTCTGTTCTATCCCGAGGTCTGCGGCTGTTTTTGGCAACCGTAGCATCCAGGAGGAAGGGCCACACCATCCCCTGGCCTCTAGGTTCTCAATCTGCTCATTTCTAGCGCTTACTTTTTTCCTGTTTTGACCAATCACCCACTCCCATAGACATATCGTAGATTTCTGCACCACAATGACTTTTAAAATTTACTTAAGTATTGCAAATGCCAATGCACATGCCTGTCACAAATGCTTTTATTCTTCCAGCTTAACAGTTCAAGGAACCTCCGCTAGAAACACTCATTGGCCTTATTGGGATCCATTGACACCCCTCATTTCTCATCCCCACTCATTAATTACCCCCAGCCCCAGCTTCCCTGCAATTTTTTTTTTTTTTTTTTGTCTAGCTTAGATGTCCTACTCAATCCACGTTATTGTATTGCAGACATATATTTCCTTTTGGCTATGCTATCTTTTTTTTCAATACCTATAACCTAAATTATGTTAATAACACCAGACAATCATTACCCATGAATGGGACTTACTACAGATCTGATGGTAAAAGTCTTGGGGAGAAGATTCTGTTGCCATTTAAAAAAATTTTTTTTTTATTGGTGCACTGTAATCGTACATCTTTGTGAGGTACAAGCTGGTAAAGGCATACATGCACACATTTCTCATTTAACCCTTCCCCAATTCCCACCCCACTCCCTCGCCCTCCCTCCTTCTCAAGTTCAGTTTAGTGATTGATATGTTTGTGAAAGTACATCATGTCCATTAGTGCCCCCCCCATCACCTTCAGTTAAGTCACCTTCTTTGCTCATCTAAGGTTTCTCCTTCTTTGTCTAGACTCCCTCTTATGACCCACGTTCTCTCTAGCTTCCTCATATTAGGGAGAATATACGATTTCTTTTACTTTTTGTAACTGACTAATCTCACTTAGCATAATGTTTTCCAGTTCCATCCATTTCCCTGCAAATGACACGATTTTGTTCTTCTTTATGGCTGAGTAAAATTCCATTGTGTACATATCCCATAGTTTTGTAATCCACCATTGCCAAACTATGGTGTTATTTTTTTTTAAGTTCCAGATGATTCTCACACCCCATCGGGGTTGAGAACTTTTGCCCCATGAACTAGGCATCCACCTTGTGCTTATGATTCTGAGCTGCTGATCCCTGGGAGGAAACCACAGCCGAGCAGACTGGGTTCCCTGGAAATTTCTGCTCAGAGACTTCAGAAGCATTCTCAGTACTATAGGACCATCTCATCACATCTCTCCTAAGCTCCCTTTCCCTCTCTGAAGTAACTTTTCTACTTATCTTCCCTTCTCCAATCTTCTCTCCTTCCTCTTCATCCCCATGCACACTCAGCTGGTGACTTTACCTCACAATTGATCGATAAGATAGAAACCATCAGATGGAGTGCTATAGTTTGGATCTTACTTGTCTCCCAAAGGTCCGTGTGGCACTCTTGGAAGATGGTAGAAACTTTAAGAGGTAGGGCCTAGTAGGAGATCTTCAGGCCACTGGGACATGCACTTGTAGGGGACGGTGGGGTCCTAGTCCCCTCTTCTCATTATTGTTGCTTTCTGCCATGAGGTGAGTGGGTTTCTTGGCCATGTACTTTTGCCTCACCATAGGCTTAAAAGCAGCAGAGCTAAGTGACTATAAATTGAAACTTCTAAAACTGAGTCCAAATAAACCTTTTCTTTTTTTAAGTTGGTTGTCACAGGTGTTTGTTATAGTAACAGAAAGCTTTCTAACATGTGGGGGCTCACTCATCTCCCTAAAATTTTCCTTCCATTTGGAGTATGTTCCATGTGTTTGATCATTTTAATTTATACTTATAATTCATACCTAAACTTCCTATGTTTTCTTGCTTTGTGTGTGTGTGTGTGTGTGTGTGTGTGCGTGTGTGTGTGAGATGTTATTTATTTATCAATGTAAAAAACACTTAGCACAGGACCTAAATTCTATCTAGCAGAGAGCAGGCCCTCCAATATTTGTTGCATGAATATATAAACCAAATCTGATCATATGACTCAATGCAAAGATGTAAATCATATTATCCACTGTTTTCATGGCTACAAAGTTCAGGATCATTCTGGTTCAGTGTTCTTGCTTTTCCAGACCCAAACTGAAGCAGGTCAAAGGACTTTCTCCTGACCACACAGTTGGTGAGCCACAGAGGGAAGGCCAGAACCTACAACCAGCACAGGAGCCAAACATCACTGTCCCTTTTCTAGTTGGCTTTGGCACAGGGTCTTAACTCTAGAGCAGAAGAGTTTCCTCTGGGGTGATGTTGGGTTTGGGCCAGTATCCGTATTGGCTTGTATTTCTTCGGCATGGACTGATAGAGATGGGGCAGGCCCAGGAAGGGGCTGCTGTGGAAGTAGGCCAGCCTTGCAGAGCACAGAATCAAATTGTTCTCACCTGTGCATTTGATACGCTCATTTCAAAAACCTCTTATTAAAAGCACTTTGCTAAAAATAAAGTTTCTAAGATACTGAGGAACTTTAAGGAAAGAGGACCTATAAGGACTTCCATTGTGCTTGTCACCATGTAATCACAGACATTTTGCAAAAGGTACCATTTAAGCAAGAAATAGGAGAAAGAGAAACAAAGATATCTTCGGCTTCCATGTTAAATTGGTAAGAAAAAAAAATAAACCAAACTCAGCTTGACTTATTCAAAAGAGTTTTTCTTGTGTGAATTGGCTGATTGGTCTGAGACTGGACCCAGATATGGATTTGCTATGCGAGTTTCTAGTCTTAGTTTGTGCAACTTAATGGGAGGCATGATCGATTTTTGATAGGTGAAGGAGGGGTGATCTTTCTAGGTGCACTTAGTAATAACTGAGAGAACAGTTATTTCTGTTGTGTGGAAGTATCCCCAAAGTCCCATGTGCTAAAGCCTTGGTCACCAGCCTGGGCTGCTGGTGGGAGGTGGTGAAGCCTTTAGGAAGTAGGGTCTAGTGGGTGGCAGTAAGGCTATTGAGGGCATGCCCCTGAAGAGGATATTGGTGCCCTGGCCCATCTCTCTCTCTCTCTCTGCTTCCTGATCACAGTGAGGTGAACAGACCTACTCCATCATGTGCCCCCACCGTGATTTACTCTGTTGCCACCAGCCCCAAAGAAAAAGGGCCAAGTGCCATGGACTTTTGAGACTGTAAGTCAAAATAAACCTTTCCTCCTTTTAAGTTGACTGGCAAGTTTCTGTCACAGTAGCTGACTCACAGTTAGAGAGTAGCAGGTCTTTCTGTTCAATCCCTAAGGTGGTTGCACCATGACATCCCCCCTGGGGGGCAAGCAGCGTGCTTTGCCTGGGACTGACAGGTATCCTAGGATGAGATTTTCAGTGCCAAACAGAGAGAGTTCTGGGGAAGCTGGGATGATTGTTTGCCCTAAACACTATTACATGTTTGGCTCTTTTTTCTCTATGAAAAATAAAACCCAAAACCCTCAAACATCTTGAACTGGGCATGATGATACATATCATAGTCCCAGCTACTCAGAAGGGTGAGGTGGGTGGACCAAGCACTTGAGCCTAGGAGTTCAAAGTTCAAGTCTAGCCTGGGCAACACAGTGAGACTTCATCTAAAAGAAGGAAAGGGAGAAAGAGAGAGAGGAAGGAAGGAGGAAGGAAGGAAGGAAGGAAGGAAGGAAGGAAGGAAGGGAGGGGAAGAAAGGAAGGAAGAAATTCTTCCTTTAGTTCTGTTCATAGAAAAGGAGGGAGCTATGGATCCACTCTGTGCTCTCTATCCTGGCTCTAATAATTCTTCTGTCCTCCCTTACATGAAATTGGCTGCAGACACTGTCTCCAGAACAATGTTGGAGGTCTAACCACCTGAAATCCCAGCAATTCTTTCAGCTCTTGTCTTGAATCTTGGACTGGTTTCTTCATCTACCCAGCTAATCCTACTGTGTTTCTATGGACCTTCTTGATGCCCCCAGGGCCTTTCTTTATCAGTAATATTATTATAGTTTTTATGGTCCAACTGTTGTTGCTTACCCTTACCCTCTCCCACCTTGGAGGTGGCCCACCAATAATCTAGGTTAGTCTGACGCTGTTAACGTAACTCTTATGGAAGTCACTTGCATTCTACTGCTCTGTATCTCTACCTTTGTAAACAAAGATGTGACATTTCCTACTTTTAAACTACCTCAACCTATTCCACTTGTGGATTCCAAGGGTCTCTGCAAGAATTCATGGTAACTAGGATAGAGCCTCCTACCAGAAATGTTTCCAAAGTCCGTATTATAAAATGAGATTGTCAAGTGACTGTGTGCCCATCCTTTTACACTTGCTTGCCGCATCCCAGCATTGTGAATAGTTGCCAAAAATAAATAGGAGCCTCACTTTTTGAAACCCGCATTAATGACATTAGATGAGAAGGATTTTCCAGAAGTCCTGCTGCAACGCAATTTATGCTGAAGTGTTTGGAAAGTTGGGCTCCAGTTTGGCAAATGATCTCAAACTGCCAAGAATGATTTAGCTCTTCAGGATTGTTTAATGTTTATGAGTGTGTGCCTTGCTTTCCCAATTAAATTGTAAGATTATTAAGGTCAATGAGAAAGGGTCACGCTTCCAGAAGTTCTCCCCGGTGCCTAACGTGGAGCTCTGGACGTGCCGAGTGGGAACACGGCGTGCAGTGATTGAGCGAAGACATCGTATTTCTCCAAGTATTGGCATTTGTGCTGGTTGGTGGATGGCCAGTCACCAGAGCGGCCTTGGAGAGTGAATTATGTCTGGAAATAGCTCTAGGTTATGTGAAGAACATCCATTCATTCATTAGGTTGTAATTAACCCTACAGGGTCCCACTGTGGTGTTACATTGAATAAAAACAGAGACAAGATAAAAAGCCCTTTCATGTTGACACAAACTTGAATAGGCCAGCTATTAACCACTGATGTGGAGCTATATTTTGTCAAGATAATTCATGCCTCACTTTGAGGTGAATCTAACAGCTGGGAATACTTCCTGTACTGCTCAGCTTGCAACCCACCTCAGGGTAAGAAGGTAGCATACCAAGATAAGCCGTGGGAGAAAAATCAGAGTCATCATTTTTTTTTTACTTATTTTTTTAATACAAAATGGAGCAGACAGAATGTGTACCAGCTGATTTTGATAAAAGTCTTCCAAACTTTCTTGTCATATATTTCCTACCTTTGTTAAAAAGGCAAGAATTCGAATCATGGCTGTGGAGACTACTTGAGATGTTGGTGCATATTATGCCGTGGAAGTATGTTATGGTTTTTCAACAATGTACTGATATTATCCTTATAATTATTATTTTCAGTGAATTATTACCAACAAATCTTAAAATAGTCGGGAATCATTGCATTCCCTTTAAGTAGAGCGTTGCATGTTATATACCAATGGAGGCTCCTGTGGATAATTTTGACCCACTATTTTAGGGGTAGAAATAGGTTTCATCTCTACTATTGCTATACCTTTGATCTGGAATGTCTCCCCAAAACTCATGTTAAAGACTAGGTCCCAACCTGGGGTGCAATGGGGGGAGGAGGCGGGCCTAAGGGGAGGCAGTTAGGTCATGGGAGTGTGCTCTTTAAGAGGATATCGGATATCCTCGCCCTCTCTCTTTGCATCCTGACCACCATAAAGTGAGCCGCTTGCTCCATCACGTGCTCCCTGCTGTGATGTGCTCCGCCACCATGAACCCAAAGGCACAGGCCTGGTCACCATGGAACAAGACCTCTGAAACCGTGACCTAAAATAAATATTGCCTCCTTAAAGGTGAATTTTCTCAGGTATTTTGTCACAGTGAAAGAAAGCCGACTAATACAGCTATCAACTCTAATCCACTGGTAGTGAATAGCCATTGCATTGAGACCCGAATTTTGATGCTACCTCTAGATCAAGAGTCAGCCACTGCCCCTCCCCAATTTCTTTTTTTGAAAAGGGCCATATAGTAAGTATTTTATTTAGTCTCTCTTGCATGTACCCAACTTGCTGTTGTGGCATAAAGACAACAGGTAATCCAAAGGGTGTGGCAATTAAATTTTATTTACAAAAATCGGTAGCATCTGGATTTGGCTCACAGAATGGTTTGTCAATCCTTGCTGCAGACTCAGAAAAGGTCACAACTGATTAGCTTGTCTTCTGGGGGTGTGAACGCAGGAAGTGGTACCATAGGTACCAACAATCTGTTCTCCTTCCTTCTCTGTGAGTACACACAGCATTCAGTGACAAGAGTTCTGACTCAGTGCACATTGCCTAGGTGTATCTAGTGGTCTTAGATAAGATCCAGCCAGTTGATCTCCAGATACATTAATATATCCCGCAGACCCTTATCCATACTTCCAAAATCCAAAAGCTCTAAAATCCCCAAATTTATACTTTTGTTGCAAAACCTCTAAGCTGACCTGGGCTCATTTGGCAGCAAAACCTGGCATGAGTGGCTGTAAGGCTCTTAAGCATCTTTTCGTGCTTAATGTGGCAATTGTTATGTCCTGCTGTTTGATTATGGGGTGCCATGCCAGACCCTGCCAGGCATGTTGTATACCTTACTGAAAAGTATGTGTACCAAATTACTTTTTTTTCTTTCCTTTCTTTCCGTGTGTGTGTGTGTGTGTGTGTGTGTGTGTGTGTGTGTGGCTAGAGACTGAACCTAGAGTTATTCTAAGTATAAGCTACACCCCCAGCCCTATTTTATTTATTTATTTTTGGAAGCAGGGTCTTGGCAAGTTGCTGAGAGCCATGCTAAGTTGCTGAGGCTGGCCTCGAACTTGCAATCCTCCTGTTTCAGCCTCCCAAGTACTGAGATTACAGGCACAAACATGCCTGGCTCCCAAATTACTTTTCTAAAACCCTCAAATGTCTGAATGCCAAAATCGTCTGATGCAGAGAATTTCTGATGAGGGGTTGTGGATGTATAAACACAAACTCTCCTTTTTCTTTTGTGCTGTGTGGATGGAAGAACCTCTCCAAGAAACGCAAGTCTGAATAGTGACAATGAATTCGGCTAATCAAGAATTCTGACCGATCACTAGTTACAGTGGTATAATCAGCTTAATCACCCGTGTTAATGAAAAGTTAGGCTTCTGATTTTAAAGCCAAGGAAAGCCAGGAAAAATCAACATTAATCTTTTCCATAATGACCTTTTCTATACTTCTTTTGTGTAAATGTATTTTGACAGTGCAGTTTCTGGCTCATCCATCCCTCTGAAATCATGCAAATCTTTTTGATCAATAATCCGATTCTACAAACCTGGTTACCTCTGCAGGTGCAACTAGGTGTGGCGTGTTGCAGTGAATGTCAAGGGCACACCTGAGTCATGTGTCTGATTAAGTTTCAGGGCCCATTAGGGCCAGAAGTTATAAGGACAGGCCTGTGGGATTGCCTTCCACTGTCTAGCCATATCATGGATTATTTCTTGCTCATCCATAAAATGGAGCCATCGACACAAGTGTGGACCAGCATGTCTCCCATCATTTCTACATGCTTATACTTTTATCAATCACTAGTTCAGCACTGCCTATTTTACTTGTCTTTCCACCAAGCCATAAATTCCTAAGACTCAAAAAACACATTTTACATCTTCAATCTTTAGCACAGAAGTCAGTGGGTTGGGTTTGTTAATAGACAAAATAAAGTCTGAATGCTCAATGATTTGAGGACTCAAAAAACTGAAGGGGGCATTAGAGATCATACTAAAACTTTCCACTTTATAAACAAGGAAATCAATGTCAAGAAAGGTGTATCAGACAGCCATGTACAGTGCACTATTGGTAAGCCCTTTGCTGATACTGTTTCCTCAATCCCACAATAGCTCTATGGATAGGATGTGCAATCTTTGATTTAAAAAATGAGGTCTATGAATCTCAGAAAGGTTAAATATCTTGCAAAGAACTAGCAGTGATTTGACCTGGAGTCTGTCTAACTCCACAGTGCATTTTTTTTTTTCTGTGCAATTATTGGATCAGGCCTGCCTTTAATGACTGATGAGTGCCCGGATCCTTCTAAGATGTGTGGTTCAGTTTGGTTCATATCCACTGGAGGGTATTAAGATGCACAAAGCATGATCGTTGCCCCACAGAAGTTTGCAGTCCAGAGGAGAGGCAGATGCGTGAAACCTGGATTTGCCATTGTGCTCATTGCTTTCCCCTCGATCGCCTTTCTCTGCCTAGCATCAGACTGATTGTGCTGATGCCTAATAAGACCAAACCTCTCCTCTGTCCCAGGCCCTCCTCGCATCGGGACCCTGTAGGGCTTCCCCTGGCCCTCCTGTGAAGGTCAGAAATCGACCCCTTGGTGGCCTAGGAAGGCCTTCACAGTGTGGCTGTCACTACTGCTCTGGCATCTTGTATTGCTCTTTTATGCATCATCCTTAAAAACTGCAACCTCTCCTACTTTTCAGATGTCTGTTGACTAATGAAGAAACAAAACATATTATTTGGTGAAATGCAGTTGGTCCAAGTAAGTGGTAAAATTACAGAATATCTGATGAATAGAAAATGATACAGGTAGAAATAATAATCTTGTAAAAACACTGTTTAATGACACAGAATTATATTGTTTTATACTGTTAAGCGAAAATCAAGAGAACAAGC
Source organism: Graphiurus murinus (assembly GCA_004027655.1). Taxonomy (NCBI): domain Eukaryota; kingdom Metazoa; phylum Chordata; class Mammalia; order Rodentia; family Gliridae; genus Graphiurus; species Graphiurus murinus. Next base: position 10,228 of record PVLC010004610.1, on the reverse strand, counting down.
TATAAGATAGCAAAAATCATCTATTCTGTATATCTATTTCAAATAAAGTTTAAAATTGTTTCCTTGAGTTCTTAACCTATTTTATGCTATGCGATCTTGTGAAGTCTGCACATTCCTCTTAAAATTACTATTTGTAAATGCATTAGAGAATAGAACAACAGAAGAAATATGTTTTATTTAAGTGCTGCTAGGGTTTAAATGTGTCCCCTCCTTAATTGGGGTGTTGCCAATGTGATAGTATTAAAAAGTGGGACTTTGAAGAGGTGATTAGGGCCAGGAGAGCACCACATCATGAGTGGAATTGAGATCCTTGTAAAAAGGCTTTCACACAGTAGCTGGCTCTCTTGCCTTTTCACGACCAGCCAAGTGAGGAGGTAGGTCTTGCTCTCCGGAGAGCTCAGTCCTCTCCAGTCAACCAAACCTGCTGGCACTTTGATCTCTTGAATTCCTGGCCTCCAAACTATGAGGAGTAATTGTTCTTTATATATTACTCAGCAGCACAAATGCACTAAGGCAAATGCATGTATCAGAAATGTTGAGACAAACTTTTGATTTAATTACACATATGCTTTTTTTTTTTTTTAATTTTTCTTTTTTGTGGTACTGGGGATTGAACTCAGGGGCATTCTACCTCCAGCTATACCCCCAGCCCTATTTTTTATTCTTTATTTTGAAACCGAGTCTCCCTAAGTTGTGGAGGGCCTCACTAGGTAGCTGAGGCTGGCCGCGAACCCGGATCCTCCGGTCTCAGCCTCCCGAATGCTGGGATTACAAGCATGCGCCACTATGCCCGGCTCTACATATATGCTTTTTAACGTTCACCCTTTAAGTAGTAAGATGATATACTTAAATGTAGGTAGACTTACATTTTATTTTAAATTTAAATTTAAATTTTATTAGAAGCTTAAATTTTATTTTATTTTTTGCAGTACTGGGGGCTGAACCCAGGGGCATTTTACCTCCGAGCTACACCCCCAGCCCTATTTTTATTCTTTATTTTGAAACAGGCTCTCAAGTTGCGGAGGGCCTCACTAAGTAGCTGTGTCTGGCTGTGAACCCGGATCCTCCGGTCTCAGCCTCCCAAGTGCTGGGATTACAAGCGTTTGCCACCATGCCCGGCTTAAATTTTATTTTTTAATGACAAATAAGTAGGAAAGCTGTTTTGGCTCAGCTGGAATAAGAATATTAAAGCTGGGAGTGGTGGCACAGCCTGTAATCCCAGATCTTGTGAGGCTGAGACAATAGGATTGCAGGTTCAAGGCCATTCTCAGAAACTTAGTGAGATCCTTAGCAACCTAACAATACCTTGTTTACAAATAAAAAATAAAATAGGGTGCCGGAGGTGTAACTTGGTGGTAGATGTTTCTGGGTTCAATCCCTAGTACCCTCCCATACACAAAAGGTAAAAAAAAAAAAAAAAAAAAAAAAAAAAAAAAAAAAAAAAAAAAAAAAAAAAAAAAAAAAAAAAAAAAAAAAAAAAAAAAAAGTTAAATTATGAGTTGGTCTTTACCAAGGCAGCAGTCATTCATGTTGAATATCCAATCAATTTTGATTTCCTCTTCATTGTCACTATTGGTAGAAATCTATGTTTCCATACTTACTTTTGTACATTCAATAAATGTCTTTCATAGCTTGCCTTAGAAGACTGGAGGCTTTATTTAGCTTATTGCTTTTGAGTTCCATCCAAGTTATTGTACATATCAGTTGTTTATTTAAAAAAATTAATTATCAAGTGGTATTCAATTATGAACAAATTGTTATCCATTCTCCTGTTGATGGACTTTTTTGGATTATTTCCAGTAGTTGGCTATTATGAATAAAGCCGCTATTATCATTCTTATAGGAGTCTTTTTGTAGAAATATGTTTTAATCTCACTTGGGTAAATAAGAGTAGAATTGCTGGGTCACAGGGTAAATTTTTCTTTAAATTTATTATAAACTACCAGCTTGGCAGTTTGTGTGTGATTTTTCCTTTTCCTTTTATCAATCTGGCTAAGGGTTGATCAATTTTCCTAATCTTTTTAAGGAAAATTTTTGGTTTGTTAATTTTTCCTATTGTTTTTCATTTTACTCATTTCTGCTCTTTATGATTTTTTCCTTCTATGTATTTTGAACTTAAAGTGCTCATTGATTCCTAGTTTAAGGTAAAAATCTATATCATTAATTTTAAACTTTTCTTTAAAAATACAGGAGTTCAAGCTATGACTTGCCCTCTAAGTACTGCTTTAGTCACATCCCCTACACTTTGATAAGTTAGATTTATGTTATTATTCAATTTGGAATATTTTGTAATTTCCTTGGTGATTTTTTTCCTTGACTTATGAGTAGTTTCAAAGTATAATGGACTATTTATAAATATTTGGGAAATTTCTAGATTTAAAAAAAATTCAAATTGAATGTATTAACAGCAGAGAAAATACGTTGTGTGATTTCGGTCCTTTGAAATATATTGATATTTGTTTCCCCCAGCTGTTCCTTGTTTCCTTTTTGCTTCGTCCTGCCCTTTTAAAATGTACTCTTATTTGGTGTATTCTAGTTTTTCATCATAATGAGTCTTAGAGGGAGAGAAACCTACATGCCCACTGCCCTTGGTGTCTTTCCCTCTGGATCTCCCTCCTCCTTGTGTATAGTATTGAGATTAGTCTTGATAACTTCATATATGACCATAGCATTATGTAAACTCTTTTTTTAATCAAGTCTCCTTTTGAGAGTTAATCTCTTTTTTGATATCCCATTTTATCTCTTTTATTAGATTTTTTGGTTCTATCATTGTATTAGTTTCCTCTTATTGATATAACAAATCACTCTCTACTTAGTGGCTTAAAACTACACAAATGGTAGTTATGGTTCTGGAGGTCAGAAGCCCGAGGTGATCCTTAAATACAAGTGCCAGCAGGATGGCTGCATTTCTCTTGAGACCCCCGGGAGAGTCTCTTTCTTTGCCTTTTCCAGCTTTTTGAGACTATCCATGTTCCTTGGTTCATCCCACCTTCCATCTTCAAAACAAGTAATTACATTTCCTTGACGTCTGCTTCTACTGTCACATCTCTTTCTCTGATCTTATTTTCACCTTGCATTTATAAAGACATTTGTGATTACTTTGTGTCCACTCAAAGTAGCCATGGTAATTTCCTGATCTCATGGTCATTATTTTAATCACATCTGCAGACTACCTTTTTTCATGTAGGTAACATTCATAGATCCTGAGGTTTGCGATTTAGACATCTTAGAGGGAGTTCCAATATTTTACCTATCACAGTCACTTTATTTTATTTATCAGTAATTTCTCTAGAGATTACAGTATACATTAAAATTTGTCATGGTCCATCTTGAATTAATATTTAGCCTGTTTATGTGTAGAATGATGTGTATAAGACTTTTACAACAATATAATTCTTTTATATTTTCTTAAACATTATGCTGTTCTTGTCATGTATTTTAATTTTAGATTGCTATAAACTCCCAGATACATTGGTTTTAATTTTTCTTTAAACAGTTAATTTTCCTCTAAAGGAATTAACAGATAAGAAAAGTATTTTGTATACAGACACATATTCACAATTTCTGGTGAATTTTTCATTATTTTAGATAAATCTGAGTTTCTGTTTCATATGGTTTTCCTGTAGCTTGAAAAAATTACTTTGATTCTGTTGCAAACACCTTTTATTAATCAATTCTTTCAGGTTTTTATCTGGAAATGTTTACTTTCATTTTTGAAACGTAATTTTGTGGGTATACGATATAGAATTCTAGTTTAAGATCTTTTTCCCTTTCAACATTTTATTGTCTTCTGCCTCCCATGGATGATGATAAGACTCTAGTCATTATTTTTGTTGTTATTCTGTATGTAATGTCTTTTTTTGACATTATATTTTCTTTATGGTTTTCAGCAATTTGAATGTGATGTATTAATTTTGAATGTCTATGTATTAATTTTGGGGGGTGTATATTTAGGTTTCTTTGATTTTTTTGATTCTATGTATTTGGAATTTGGAAAAAAATTGGAAACACTTTTCCCATTATTTCTTTAAACATTTCTGTCACAAGATCTATCTCTTCACATTCGTAAAATTCAGTTTCACATATTAGACTACTTAATATTGTCCAACATTTCATTGAGGTTCCATTCTATTTATTTAGTATATCTTCTCTTTGTGCTATAGTTTCTTTTTCTTTTCCTCAGTGTCAATATGGTTTTTCTCTCCTTTTTTTTTTTTTTCAGTACTGGGGATTGAACCCAGGGGCATTCTACCCCTGAGCTACATTTCCATTTTCAGCCCTATTTTTTATCCTTTGTTTTGAAACAGGGTCTCACTAAGTTGCAGAGGGCCTCACTAAGTATCTGAGTCTGGCCAAGTACCTGCAATCGTTCTGTCTCAGCCTCCCAAGTACTGGGATTACAAGCGTGCACCACCATGCCCAGCTATCGGATATGCTTTTAAGTCCACACAATAGATATTTTGCTTCGAATAAAATTTTCAATTTTATCATTTTTCAATTCTAGAAATTTCACTTGATCATTTAAAAATGTTTTCATTTCTCATTTAAGATTCCTCATCTTTTTTTTTTAATCATTGTATTTTCCTTGAACATATTTATAGCAATTATTTTAAAGGTACTTCTGCTAATTTTATTAGAAGTACCATCTCTGAGACTATTTCCATTATTTTTCACTCTGGATTATGAGTCAGTTTTGTCATTTTTTCATATGCCTACCATTTTTCTTTTTCTTTCTTCTTTTTTTAACTTCTGGATGTCATAGATGCAAAGCTGTTGATAACTTGAATTATGTAATTTCAAGAATATTATTTTTTATAAACTTAAAGGACTCACTTTAATCCAGAGCAGCACTAATATTAAAGTGATTATTCTAGCTGGACATGTTGGCACATGCTTGTAATCCTAGTACTTCGGAGGCTGAGACCTGAGGATCCAGGTTTGCAGCCAGCCTCAGCTACCTAGTGAGGCCCTCTGCAACTTAGTGAGACCCTGTTTCAAAATAACGAATAAAAAAAGGGGCTAGGGGTGTAACTCGGAGGTAGAATGTCCCTGGGTTGAATCCCCAGTATCGAAAAAAAAAAATATATATATACATATACATGTATATATATATATTATTCTTAGTCTACAGCTAAGCCTAGAATTTTCATCATGACATCTTTGCTTGGCTTGGCCAAAAGTTTATGTATAGTAATGTATTGTCTAAGTATTTTATTATTTTGTTTCCTATTTCATGGTGAAACCTCCTAAGTACCCTCCGTGGCTCTTTCTTGCTGGGCTTCTTAGATTCTTTCCCTGAGCTTGCACAGCTTAGTTTTTATTCAAAGACTCACAACGACCCCATGCATATTTCTGGGGATCCTTCATTGTTTAATTTTGCTTTATGTAAAAGTTCCAGTTGCCTAAGTAACTTCATACCCTGATATTGTTTCTTTCGCCCTGTAAGACCACTAATACCTGTTTTGACTTCACTTCCATGTGCTGCACATTGGCAGAAACCCAGGGTGGGTGTGGCCCTTACATCTTGCACTTCTCTTATCTCATGGGATATAGCCTTGCAATGTGTGCTGCTAGTGGCTGAAAATAGTTGCTTCATCTATTTTGTGAAGTTTAATTTTTTTTTTTTTTTTTTATAGTGATAGGGTAAGTCTGAAACTCATTATTATGGTCCACACTGGGAGTTCCTCATGGCTTTTAGAGTTAGATTCCAGTGCTCCTTCACTGTTTGGTGACTGCAAGTGATGGCTAATTTTATGTGTAAAATTGCCTGGGTCACAATGTCCCCAGGTAAGCATTATTTCTGGATGTGTCTGTGGGAGTGTTTCCAGACAAAATTAGCATTTGAACTGATGGACTGAGTAAACAAGTTGGCTCTTTCCAAAGTGGCAGAGCATCAGCTAATCTACTGAGGCCCTAAATATAACAAAAAAAAGCAGCAGAGGAAGGGGAAATTCACTTTCTCTGTCTCATTGATTATGCTGAGATATCAGTCTTCTCCTGCCCTTGACTGGAACTTGTACTACTGACACATCTGGTTCTCAGAACTATATCACTGGCTTTCCTGGGACTCCAGAGCATGGATGGCAGATTGTGAGAACTCCTCAGTCTCCATAATTGCATGAACACATTTCTTATTATAAATTATATGGATTATAAATTTATATAAATTATACACATTTATATAAATATACAAAATATATAAAGTATTATAAATTATAAACGTGTGAGAGTGTATGTGTGTGTGTGTGTGTGTGTGTGTGTGTGTGTGTGTGTGTGAATGTGTGTGTATGTATGTATCTCCTATCTGTTCTGTTTCTCCTGAAGATCCTAATATAGGAAATCACTACCAGGTATAAGTTAATTACTAATAGGCCAGCTATGTCATATGTCATATATCTATAAACAGATACTATTATCACATTTAATTTAGTGACAGGTCCAATGGTATAATTTCAGAGTTATACTTATTAAAATACATGATGTACCAAGATATCTGCAGCAATTGTGATGCAGTATGAAAATACATGATCTGTTTCGATGACAAAAATCACAGGCATTCCTAGTATTACTAGGACTTGTAATTTCATGTTAGCTGGCTCTAAATTCACTCGCCTTTTCTTTTCTAGTGTCTAATCTGCTGATAAATCTAGCAAGTGGATTTTTTATTTCATATATTATATTTTTCAGTTTTGGAAATTTTATTTGGTTCTTTCTTTCCATTTTTGTGCGTGTGATAATTTCCTCTCTGATAATAGTACTGTGGTTTGTTTTTAAAGAAAATGGAAATTTTTGGTAAGACTATAATATGTAACATGTATTTTTTCTATCCAAACTCATGGGTTATCTGGATTTAAAATATTAGTAGTAGTTATTTCTGGGTAAGAGTATGAATGATTCTTATTTTCTTTGTTTTTTTTACTAGTATTTTTCCAGTGGGCATGTATTACTTTGTAATTGTAGAGACTAAATGGAGCTTAAAATATATTAACATTTAAGTGGCATGTAAAGAAAATGTAATATTTTTTCAATATTTCATGATGTTTTAAAAATGTATTGCACAAATTTTATTCATTATATTCCAGTTAAGGTAAAATGATTAAACAGATATGTTGAAATGATTATGAGCTTTCTTAATGATGGAAACAGAAAAAAGCAGTATGATTAAGTATCATATCAATATTTATTATAACTGTTTTCTCAGTTTTAACATGTTTGATATTCTATAAATAAATCTATTTCATATACAGAAAAATGATTGCTTTTTCAAAATGATAATCTTATATGAATAGTGTAACTATAAATATTTAACGGTATATCTGTACCTTGTTAGTCTAATATGTATTACTTTTCAGTGTTGAATTTCACAATAATGATGGCTTGCCATTGAGAGGAGATAGTTATTTGGTTATTCATTACAGTTAACCACAAGTATCTAACCAGATTCTTCAAAGGTAGAAGTTACTTCATGAGAATTGGTTAAGCTCTTGGGAAGCAAGTATTTTTTCCCTTCCGGACATTTATTAAATCACCATTATGTGACCTGAGGTCGTAAGCCAGGAATGATTAACTTGCAAGTTGCAAATTGTCATTTGGAGCGACTATTAATTAAAAGAAAAGAATCTCACTTTCCTGTGACTGCTTATAATTCTGCTGGTCCTAGGCAAAGGTATAGAAAGGAGGCACAGTTTCTAGATTGTGAACTCACCTATTTAAAATTTCAAAAACAGAACCAGCAAATGACACCTGCAACTGGATTCTAACAAAAGCACAGCGTTCTCTCTAGAGTTGAACCCCATGACGACCTGGATTCTGGGGAGGCTCATGGGGTGTCTCAGGCCAGTGCATGTTCCTCAAACACTGCCCCAGACAGAGCAAAGCTGTGCTCTGGGTTCAAGCGCGTGACAGTCACACCACTGTCCTGCCTCTGGGCAGCAGCATGAGCATGTTCAGTAGTGTACTGCTAAGTGACGCAGCCATAGCTTGGACCCGGGAGGACATTTCTCTTCCACCCCTGGTGTACAAATTTGTTTCATAGTGTGTGAAAGAAGCACTCCATCTTAAGCCTGGGCCAGTGATTTGTAGTACGTTCAGTATTAATTGCTCACTATTCTGGGAACTTCACATATCAATTTGACTGTCCCATACAGAGTGATCATTCACCATAAATGCATCTGAAATATTTCCTTGCAGAGGCAACTGCTCAAATGAACGGCCATTCCTTTTTATCATAAAATGAATTATGCCGTAGATCCCAAGGCTTGAAAGGGGGTGTATGGACTCACCTACATAAATAACAAGAGGAAGGGGGACCTTCATTAATAAGGAGTTTAGGTGAAGCATCCAGCAACTGTTGGTATGACTGTAGGAACCACGGCTGCTTGGTGTCTTCTGGGATGGAGGTGCTCTAGGTCCTCAGAAGCACCACCTTGCCATGGCTGCTCACCAGGAGTGGTCAGCAGTGTGCGCTCAGCTTGCCACGGAAGGTTGCTCCACCTGAGAGGCCCAGGTGGGTCAGGAAGGCTGGGGATACCTGGGCTTCAAGTCACTTTTCCCATCATAACAAACAGCAGAGAAGCTTGGGTCAGTGGATACTCCTCTCTACTGTACCGTCTCAAGAAACTTCCAGAACTTCTGTCACTACACACATCTCCAGAGTCACTTTTGGATCCTTCCTTTTTTTCTCTTGGCCTTGTAACCTGGACAACCTCCTCTTTCTAGGTTTTCCACAAAAGAGGATATTCTCTTAATTATTTAGACTACCAGTTTTTGAGGATTTAAACATTTTTTTTTTTTTGCTGATAATTATGGAGAGACACATAGCTATCATACAAGACGACAAGCAGAACTTGCTGGAAATCTAAAATAATTAGAGTAATGGCCACCTCTCGTTCCGTGTTCTACACAGACATAAAAAGAGAGCGAGGTAGGGTGAGCCCTGTGTCTTGCCGACTCTTTATATGTGATGCATTTCTTCTCGCCTGGGTCATTCTGTCCGTACCATGCTCCCTTTTCTTCAGGACTAGTAAAGCCTAAATTTGTCCAACTGCATAAAGCAGAGTATCCCCAAACACTTTATTAAAGGAACCCCTTGAAGTATTTGATAAAAATGTGGATCAACTGGCCCCATCCAAGATATAAAAAGTCAGTTTCCAGAGGAGACCCCCAATTTTCTGTCTCGAATAATTGCTCACAAAATTTATATTGTCAGACAAACTTGGGGACACGGTATAGCCCTATCTGTAGGATCAAGTCCAATTCTCTCCATACTGGTGGGCCCTACAGTAAGTGGCTAAAGATGCTTTTTCACAAGAATGCTAAAGAGACTTTTAGCTCAGAGGAACGGCAGGACTCTATTTCTGCTCATATATTTGCTCACAGCCTGCAACCTCCTCACAAGTTCTGGGGGCTATAAACGTGTAACCTGGGGGCTGTTGGGCAGCCACAGGGCATGAAGGGTGTGCTATGCAAAAGGTATGTCCGGCGCGACCTCACTCATACATGCGTGGAAATTCATGGAGCCCCTGCAGGAATGCAGCCGACTCTAGGGGTGTGGATAGAGTTGATTTTCTGTTGTTTTTATTTCACTCTTGATTGATTTGTTGGGATATCTTGCAAAAATAGATGTGCTCTTGTTTTAAAAAAAGACAAATGAAGCTGGGTGTAGTGGTGCACACCTTTAAGCTTAGTACTTAGGAGGCTGACATAGGAGAGTTGCAGGTTCAAGGCCAGTCTCAGCAATATAGCAAGACTTTGTTTCAAAATAAAAAATAAAAGGGGCAGGGGGCAGAACCCCCCTGGGTTCAATACCCAGTACCCAAACAAATAAACCAACAAACAAACACACCCACAAAAAACAAATAAGGTTTTTTTGTTTTGTTTTTTTAAGGACAGACCTTTACTTGTGGGTTAAAGATTCTTTGCCTCAAAGAAGCTAATACCGCCATTTGCAACTAACAACAGACCCAGAGGGCTGTATTACCAAGGTGCCCATTCTGGCATTGGCTTCTGTGCCATCCAGGCATGATTGAATTTCCTGAGCCTTTTCTTCCCTGTGACCTTTTCCGGGTGCTCAGCAGAGGCCCTGCCTCTTGGGAGAGCCAAGCAGGAGGACTGGATGGACTCAAGTTGGGCTGTCTGACTTGCTCGCTCTGAAGCTACTGGCTTATACTGAAAAAAAAAAAAAAAAAAAAAAAAAAAAAAAAAAAAAAAAAAAAAAAAAAAAAAAAAA
>PVLC010004609.1:0-83417 GCA_004027655.1 Graphiurus murinus | reverse complement strand
AATGGGCAAAGGATCTAAATAGACACTTCACAAAAGAAGAAATACAAATGGCCAATAAATGTATGAGGAAATGTTCCACATCATTGGCAATCAGGGAGATGCAAATCAAAACTACCCTGAGATTTCACCTAACACCAGTCAGAATGGCAATCATAAAAAACATGAACAACAACACCTGCTGGCGAGGGTGTGGAGAAGTAGGAACCCTAATACATTGGTGGGATTGCAAACTTGTGCAACCACTGTGGAAAACAGTATGGAGGATCCTCAGACGAATGGGAGTGAACCTACCATATGATTCAGTAGGCTTTCTTAAAGGAGAAAAAAATGTGTTAAGGAGAAACTGCCAGAAAATGCACTCTTAGGCAAAGTTCAATTTGCAGCCTTCAGAGAAATCTTTAGGAAACCTAATCAAGTACTTACATGTACTACTTTTGTTTCTGATTTAACAAATCTTTCCTCTTGACTGCTCAGGATAAACAATTGGATTACTTGACAAGACTCTATACAGAATGGATTAGTGTAATTTGGGATTGCTCTTCCTCCCAAGTCAAGAAAAGGCATGAGCTTCTCCACTTTGAAAGGGTTCAGAGTCTTTCCAGAAGCATATAAATTGTGCCTCCACGCCTTTTTTCCTTTCTAGAGCAAATATGTACTCCCTGTTGGCCAAAAAAAAAAAAAAAATGCTAAAAAGGGGGATAATAAGTCCAACAGAAGAATACTTTCATTTCAGAAGTTAACATAATCGATGTATGTTGCTCTGTCTGTTGCTTCTTGTCAGTCTATTTATAAAAGCCTCAGTAGGCATGTTTACTCTAGTCTGTTGAGTATTCCCAACATGAGTTTAGGACTATATAAGCCAAGTGGCCCGAATACATAGGCAATCATTTGAAGTACCCTGCATAGAACCCAGTCTTAGCCAGCTGTTCCTTAACTGGCTTGTTTGCTAGCTTTTCTTCTCTGTGGCAAAATACCTGAGATGATCCACTTATAATGAGGAAAGGTTTATTTTGGCTCAGAGTTTTGGTCCATGGTTGGTGTGCTCATTGCTTTGGGTTTGTGGTGAGAAAATCATCATGACAGGAAGATGCTTACCTCATGGTGCCTGGTAAGCAAAAGAAAGAGAGAAGGGACCATTATCCCCTTCAAGGTCATGCCCCCAACCACCTTTCTCCAACTAGTCCCTGCCTGTTAACAGTTCTACCTCCTTCCTATAGTGTCATGAGATGGGGACCAAGCATTTAACGCATGGGCTTTTGGGGGAAATTTCAGATCAAACTATAGCAACTGGCTACTCTTTAGAGCACCAAGATGAGCACATGGATTAAGGTGCAAAATGATTCACTGCCTGTAATTTCCCTCCAAAAAAAACTAACAAAACAAAAAATAGACTTGGAAAATAAATTTATTAAGCACATTAAATGTGAGTTTATTATTTATATAAGAAGACCATTTTACCAAAAGCCTGAGTGCAGGGACATTATCATTTATCCATGAATTGTATGCATAACTCAGTAGAAGATACAAAAGGTTTACCTTAAATATTGACCCTCCCCATGATCATGTTTTTGTCTGCCACTAACTGCCTGTTTGGGGGCAAGGTAGTGTGTGAATGGCAGGTAGATATGGAGTTGGAAGTTACAGTGTGAAAGTCATCTTCTTGCCTTGAAGCTATCAATCTTACCCACACCCCCTGGCAAGTTTCTCACTACCCTAGAATCACCAGCTTAACTTTACCAATGGTCCTTGCTTGGCCGACTCCATGCCCCACTCCTCTTCCTCATTTCATGTTATTGGGGTTGGGCTTAAAGTCTACCCAGGGTCTTCCTTGGTTGACTGCAATCTTTTGGTTTCCATCTCTGACTCTTCTTCTTTCTCACACATTAAACATGGATGCTTCAAAGTTGTGCTCACTGTCAACTACCATCTGGGATGCCTTTCTCCTCATTCCTCACCTCTTCTTCCACCACTCTCTTGCTCAACTAATCCCCTCCACAAGTTTAGCCATCCTCTCCGCATGGATGCCCCCTAGGCATGCACCTCTAGCTTTGGTTGCTCTCCTAATCTTCAGCCTTGAGCTTGACCTTTTTCTTAGGCACCTTCCTCTGGCAGTTCTAGCATGTTCAGAACTAAGTTCCCCTAGAAGAGGCTGCATAGGGTGGTGGTCCCAGGCACAAATGCTGGAACCAGACCTCCTTGTCTACCTCTTCCCTCCTTGGTTTGTTAGCTATGTGACCTTGAACAGGTTGTCTGAACTTTCCTTACTTCAGTGGGCTCATCTTTAAAACAGATACAGTATTAACAAACACAATCATTTGCAGTGAGAATTAAATGGGTTATTATCCAGAAAGGGCTTAGAGATGCCTGGTACACAGTAAACAAGAATGTATGTGTTAGATATTTTTGGTTTTCTTTTCCTTTATCTAGACAACTACATGCTCCTCTAAGCCTCTCTTCCTTAAGATTGTGTTTATTTATGACATCAGTCAATCTTCCAGTTGTCCAATCTTGAAATGTAGGATTTCTATCTTTTCCTATCTTCAACCTTCTATAAACTGATGAGGCTTTTATTTTTTCTAATTATTGTGTTTCCCATATCTTTGTCATTTTCCCTTTCCTTAAGATATTAATTTTCCCTTCGATCCTAGGAGGACATTGTAGTTTCTCCTTTATTCCTCTCTGTGTAAGTCTGTCTTGCATTAAGACCAGTCTAATTTCTCTGAAACACCAGCTGTATCACATCATGTGTTTGAAACACCACCACTCTGCTGCAAGCACAAATGCTGTGACTTTCACTTCCCACTGAACTATGTCTAAGTTCTCAGCCAGATAATGAAGTTCTGTACAACCTATCTTCTTGACATGTTACTCATCCATTGTTGTTTTGGTGATGGCCATCTTCTCCAAGTGCTCCAGAATGTAGCAAGCTGTTCAGTGGCTAGTCCCTGAAAATTCTTAGCTTCCTTCCTCCTCTGCACTTTCTGCTCAACTATCCCTTCTTCCTCTTCCTGTACTATCAAGTCCTTACTCTCTCAGTGCTATCAAAAGTCTTAGCAGGATGTGATGGCATAGACCTATAATATCAAGACTTGGGAATCTGAGACAGGAGGATCACAGGTTCCAAGCCAGCCACAGCAACTTAGTGAGACACTGTTTCAAAATGAGGCAACCATCAAGAGTCTAAAATGAGAGCCTACAGCTAGTCCAGCTGTAGATCTTTGCCAGCTATTCCTCTGATAGAGGACTAATATTGAGAATATACAAAGTACTTAAAAAACTTAACATTTAAAAAAGCAAATAACCCAATCAAGAAATGGGCAATTGAACTAAATAGACTTCACAAAAGATATATGCAAATGGCCAATAAATATATAAAATATGTTCAACATTACTAGCAGTCAGGGAGATGCAAATCAAAACTACACTGAGATTCCATCTAATCCAAATTAGAATGGCAATCATCAAGAAGTTGAACAACAATAAATGCTGGTGAGGATGTGGAGAAATAGGAACTCTTCTATACTGTTTGTGGGATTGCAAATTAATGCAGCTGCTATGAAGATCAGTTTGAAGATTCCTTATAAAACTGGGAATGGATCCACCAAATGATCTAGTTATAACATTCTGGTATATTTCCAAAGGGACTGAAATCAGAATATTATTAGTGATACATGCATCTCCATGTTTATAGCAGCACAATTCATAATGGCCAAACTATGGAACCAACCTAAGTGCCCATCAACAGATGCATGTATTACAAAATTATGGGCTATGCACACAATGGAATTCCACTCAACAATACAGAAGAACAAATTATGTCATTTGCAGGAAAATGGAGAGACCTGGAAAACATTATGTTAAATGAGATTAGCCAGTTACAGAAGGTGAAGGGTCATATGTTTCTCTTCTGTATGAAAGTTAGGGAGTAATCAAGATATAAAAAGGACTTTAAATAATGGAGAAGAAACTAGAGCAATGGAGGGGGTATACGGGACAGTGGTAGGGGAGAGAGAATTAATGAAGGAAACATTTCTATTGACTATATATATCATATGATATGTGAAAATAGCAATGCCAATCTCAATATCCTGTATGGGGAAGGAGGGGGAAGTAGAGAGGGAGCCTGGAGAAAGCTCACCAAATGCTGTGTGCATGTATATCTCCATCACTGTGAACTATATTACTCAAACAAGCATTTATTTTCCAGGGTTTTTATAACAGGAAAACAACTAGGGAGTTTGTTGTAAAGAAACTGGGAAGGGGATAAAGAGGAAGAACACTTTTGCAGGCAATGGGGACCCTGGTGTCTCGCAGTTGCCTTTGGACACTACTTGTGAGTAGCCCAAGCGAAGTGCCATCAGTTGCAAACTGCTTTCTCCCAAAGTCCATGCAATGTGTCAGAAAAGAGGCCTTGATGTCCAGAGGTCACTACCCGGGCAGTGCCATCAGTTACATACCACTTTCTCTCAAAGCCAATGAGACCCGTGAGAGAGTGAAAAGCTCCCAATAGGGAGGAGCTCCCAAATAGGAAAACCAACTAGAGTGGCTGGTTGAGGGGTTTATATACTTCTGAGTCTCCTTTTCCAGTTGGGGTCTCCAAGGCAGTTTCCTGGGATTTGCATAGTGTATTTACATAGTGTTCTTCTTTGAGTCTCTTTCTCAAAGGTTCTAGAGGCTATTTCCTGGATTCTTCTGGGGATGTTTATCAGCAAAAACAGAGTTTCCTGTAGCTCTGTTCACTTTCAGGAGGGTTTTGATCTCATTATCATTTTTCAGGAGTTTGGGAAGTTGGTTAACATCTATTGCCTCTCAGGAAATGAAGTTTTTCATCGCTCTCAGCTCTACCTGCCTACTTCTTTCTACCTCCTCATTATGATGTGTCTATAATATACCAATAAAAGTATTTAAAAAACTTATCTTTCCCTCTGGACCAACTGGAATAACCCATTAAACCTTATCCAATTGCTCCAGTAAGAAATGGTTGCTCCCCAGAAGAACCAAACAGCATTTAGTGTTTATTTCATTTCCTACTTTTGGCAAAATGAATGTCTGAGTATTATGTAGTGAGAAGGATTTAGAGCTTAAAATCTGAGAAGCTGGGATTTTAATCCAAGACCTGTCAAAAATGAACCTCTATTTTCTCACTTATAAAATATTAATAACAATAATAACTATGCCACAAGAATTTTATGAGAATTGGCAGGTATATATGAAGAAATTTTTTCCAATTTTATATAATTTTTTCTTTTGTTATAACATGTTTGCAAAACAGTGGATAACACAGAAAAAATGTTGACTCTCTGAGTTTGGAATTTGTAATAGATTGCATATGTAACTTAAAAATGTCACATGGTCTGACTTGTAGATTATGCTTTTTATTTTGTGGAATTTATGTTTTATATTTTATGCTTTTATTAGTGCATTGTATTTAATACAATATTCAAGTGATATTCAAAGTGATAGATTCACAAATGACACATTTCTTGGTATATTTCTCTCCATATCCCACCCTGTAAAAAGTGTTTTAAAAAGCATAGTTCCATTTTAAAAATAGTTCCTTTGAATTTTTAACATATTTTTAATCTTCTGCAACACCTTACATTATGTTAGCTTTTCAAAATTGTTGTCCAGTAAATATTTGTGAGTTTTTAAATCCCAATGATTCACTTTAGAAAACATTCTTGCTTTCTGTGAGTGCCTTCTTTAAAAAAAAAAAAAAAAAAAAAACTCAAGTGTTATATAAATTGAGAGGTATCTTGATTTGGAACTGTTTCAAAGCAGTCAAACATAGAAAAAGTTATCTAACACTTCTTTGGTTCACCTTCTTGTCTAGAGAGAATGGCAATTTCGTAAAATATTCCCTTTCCTAAATAAATTTCTCAACCCCAAGAAAAAATTTAATGTCCTTGGGTGAAATTAAACAGTTACTTCAGAGGTTATTTTCATCATCACATGGCATCTATTCTGGCCTCTCGAGATCATAAAAGACAAAGGATTGGTGACAACAGTTGCTCATATGCAGCATAATCCCCAGGGAAATAATAATGAATGAAGATGCCAGAATTGGGCTGTGGAGGGAACCTTGGGAGAACAGATGGAATGGAGCAGGAACAAGGTGCAGCCCAGGTGTCAGCCCTGGGCTCAGAGGTGTTGATGCCAGCAATCAAATTCAGGGAGAGGTCTGATTGCTATTCTACCGGAGTCAATACAGTGGAAAGGCAAAGATCAGAGTGCAGAGAAGGAAAACAGCACCCTGGCAAATTCCCTGCAGATAACACCCATAGAGAGGCCTCTAAGGACCTGGATCTTAGATTGGAGTCTCACATTTCTTATCTCACTTGATCCCTTTAACACCCCACTGGGATAAAGAGGGCAGAGTTCACTGTCCTATTCTTGGTTAGGAAAGAGAGAGGGATGTCTAGAATCTCACCTTCCCTCTCCTAGACTAAGGTAGGTATTTTTAAGCCATAAAAGAGACCTGCACATCTTAAAACAAAATAAACTGAAGCAAAACAAAGACTTCTTTTACTTTTTCTTACAGAGTTCTTGACCACTTGGCAAAGTGGGCTCTCTGTTAGTAGTTCCATTGTACTTAAACAGCATGATGAATCTTTCTCTAGATCTTGCTAACAGAACTTAAGGACACCAGTCCTTTATTCTTTCCTCATCTTAAGAATGGAATAGACCATTAGGGTCCCAGACACCTACCAGATTTATTTAAAAGCTCCATATAATATATGTCAATTATGAGAACAGGAATTCCAGACAATATAGTAGACTGAAAAAACAACCTTTTTTTTTTTTTTTTTTTTTTTTTGCGGTACTGGGGATTGAACTCAGGGGCATTCTACCTCTGAGCTACACCCCCAGCCCTATATTTTTTATTCTTTATTTTGAAACCGAGTCTCATTAAGTTGCAGAGTGCCTCACTAGGTAGCTGAGGCTGGCCGCGAACCTGGATCCTCCGTTCTCAGCCTCCCGAATACTGGGATTACAAGCGTGCGCCACCACACCCGGCTTAAAACAAACCATTTTTAAACATGATATTTATATACCTAATGCAAATTGGATTGTTACAAAATCTTGCATTTGCTATGTTTTTATTTTGAGTTAGTTAATAATCTCTTATGCAATGAAGAGCAGCCAGTTGACATGGGTAAGCATGTGAAATTACCTGGGACATCAATAAATGAGCCTGCCAGAATCTTCACTTTTAAGTTCAAAAGTTGCTAGAAAATATACCCAGGAGAATGCAAAAAGACATGACAGCTCCCTTTACTCATCCTTTCCCCCTTCCCTCTTCCATAGAAAACAGGTCTGAGGTAGGAGAAATAAAAATCAAGTTTGAAGCAGAGGCAGCAGGTTTGGGTTGAACTGGAACTACAGCTCACAGAAGCCACTTTGAACCCCGGCTAGGAGAGTGTTCCTCTCCCAGGTGTGGCCTGGCAAAGACACCAGCAGCTTTGGGACACATGCATGGTGATACAAGTTGAGAGAGGGCTACATTCCACTCAGAGGTCTCAAAAAGTTCTGGAAGCAGAGTCTGGAAGTTGGCAAAAGGGAGACAGCTCAAAGGAGGGTTGACCCCAAGGAGGAGCATTGTAATGAAACAGAAGGTTCCTGGGGATGGGGTGAAAATGCAGCTGAATTTCAGTGTTGGATAATCTATTCCTAGAATCCTGCAGACAGTGCTCAGCATCACAGGAGCACAGTTGCTTACTGTCATTAAGGTCCAGACAAGAAGAGAAACTTCTAGAGCAAGGGTCACATTGAACCAAGGGACAGAGGACAGGCTCTTCCCTGCCTCTCCTGTCAGAGCTTATGCCAGCCAGGCAGGGCAAGGTGAGAACAAGAAAGAACATTTAATGCTAAATGTCACAGCTCTATCAAGCTTAATTTCTGAGGAAATTGGCATGTGAAAACTCTAGAGGGGCTAGTTTAAGGTTCTGTTTTTGTTTTTTGCCACTAAGCAAACTAGATGGAGAAATAAAAGTTACATCTTGGAATGCATTTTGGGGGTCTTTGCAATTAATATCACTTCAGAAATTAACATTTAGAAGCAACCTCAGATGCTTTTTATATTTATTAGAATTGAGAGATCAAGCTGAGGGTGGTGGAACATGCCTGTAATCCAAGTACTTGGGAAGCTGAGACTGGAGGATTGCAAATTCAAGGACAGCCTCAGCAAGTCTCATCAACCTAGCAAGACCTTCTTTCAAAACAAAACAAAACAACAGAAAAATAGGAATGAGGGTACAGTTTGAAGGTAGAATGCCCCTAGGTTCAATCCTCAGTGAGTGAGTGAGTGAGTAAAAGAGAGAGAGAGAGAGGGAGGGAGAGAGAGAGAGAGGGAGGGAGGGGGGAGGGAGGGATCAGAAACTCACAATTGGTTGACAGGAGCAGGTGTTCTAGGATGAGCTCTTTCTGGCTGTCTCCTTATTGCTGGTGGGTACACCTTCAGACATCTAATCAGCTGCACAACTGGGCCCCACAGGAAGCTGTATTGATCTTTTCTTCCTGGCTGGGAACTGGACCCTGTAGCCATGGTTTGTCTCCATCTTGAGGGTCACAAGCCTTCTCTTCTGATAATTCTGCAAATGTTTATTAAGCAAGTAGTATATGCCTAGCATTCTGCTACATGCTGGGAGCTGCAGATGGTCACAGCACTAAGGAACTGGACCTTAGCCACATGGAGCAAGAGCCCTAGAACCATCCTTATGAGGCAGTAAGGTATGGGACCCACACTCAGGAGGGGAGTGGAGATGGCCTAGGATGGCTTTTTTTCTGAGATGATGCCAGCATTCTTAACTGGGTAGATGACTTGTGTTTTTCTGAGGGATTAGAATGAAGAGAAAGACATAGAGAAGGTGAAGAGGACAGAGATGGAGGGAGAAAGAGACTGAGGAGGGAGAAGAAGGAGGGAGAAATAACACACTGTCCCTGATTTTTTTCCTGCTCCACAAAACCCCCAACCAGCCAAGGTACATCTATGGTCAGTTTCAGGTGAAGGACTGGCAGAGACACAGGAGCACTAAAAACAGACAGATGAAAAGCATCATTTAAAAATTGAAGTGCCTATTTGTCTATATTTTATGGACTGTTGAATGTGATGGGCTGTCTAACCCTCACCTCTATTCTTAGCTGACCCATCTCAAGTGCAGCTCACCCCCTGACCTTCATTTAGATGGGGATGATGCTTCTGTCATGCCAGTCCAAGCCCTGCTAATTTTGGCAAGAACACTGCCCAGAGGCAACTTCCTCCAGCCCTGATACACAGTAAGCAACCTTCTCCTTTCTCCTCTCATTCACACATGCTAATGCTGTTGCAGAGTTCTGTGGCAGAGCACTGGGCAGTGGAATGAGGTGTCAGATGTGGTCCTTGTCCTGAAGATACTTAGAAAGGTAAAGAAGTCAAGATAGACACTCAAAAAGTGGAAATGAGGATTTGGGACCAGATAGCAATGGTGTAGACCAGAGTTTTAACCATGACACACTTTGGGCTGCCCCGGGCTTTGTGGAATGTTTATCAGCACAGCTGGCCTCTACACCCTCAGACCAGTGGCACCTTCTCATTGTGACCACCACAAATGTGCCTGGGTTGCCAAATGTCCGTGGGGAGTAAAATCCTCCTCAGTTGAAACTCACTGGTACATCAATGGTTTCCATCAGATGAAGCAGTTGGGTGGTTTGCGACAATCATGGGGAAGGAGAGATGTCAGCAATGACTCCTGGGGTGGAGGGGTACATCGGTGCCAAGGACTGAGGGAAGTCTTTCCAGAAGCAGGTTGTCTTTGTCATCACCCCTTCTTATTTGTATAACTCTATCTAGAGTCATCATTAACTCAGCCCTGTTAATGTGAGTGACTCTATTTTTCTTCCTCCCAACCTCCTTCCTGTCTGGATTTGGGTACCTGATTCCTTTTCTTCCACTGAACAGAGCTCAGGTGTGAGACAATACCTGCCCTTTCAGAATGTCAGAATAGCATCCTTTGTGTCTGATGCCTCTCCCAGCAAAGGCAGGTTTCATTTGACGTCTACCTGATGTTCCTGCTGAGAGCTGCGGGTTACCTTCTGGCAACCTGCCTTCATCCACTCTGAACTTAGATTTTCCTGTGGAACCACATCCTATCTGTGTCCTTCAGTGAGTTATTGTTGGTGTTGCATTTTTTCCCATTCTGAAAGCACTGTGGACATGCTTCTCTGAGTTTCCTCCACTTGAAGTGCAATGGAATTATATTTGGGGGTAAGAAAAGAATGAAACCTGGTAGAGTTTTTAAGACATAGAACCTGAAGGAGCAAAATTGGTAAAGCAAAGACTGAAAAAAAAAAAATATATATATATACATATCATATATATATATCTTAGCCATGATATTGATTTCCCCTGCATTTGCTTGGGAACTGCTGAAAGCACCTAGGATATCCTGTAAAGATCACATTTAAGAGAAGACAGGGCAGGAGGCCAGCAGAATGAAAGCATTGTGAAATAGTGAATGCCAGAGGAGGTGTCTTTCAAAGAATTTAAATAGTGAGTAGACCATGAGGTTAGTTTACCATCTCAATTTATTTTTCATTTGATGAAAAACAATGAAGCTGAGCTCATTCTGTATCCCTTTCTTAGAATCCACAAATTAGTTTGTAAACTACAGATTCACAGATCTGTGACTGTATGGGCAATTTGTAATTAGACTTTCTCAGCAAATATTTTGTATTCCAATCCTGCAAAAACTTCTAGCTAGCTGAATAAAGCACTCTGTGCTGACCCAGGCCAGCTGTTGCCCTACATTTTAAACACTGATGAACTTCTTTAGACGATATCTTGATAGCTCAGATTGATGCAAGACCTTAAGTATAGACCTTGCCCCCCTTCTCTGGAGAACACTGATGTTCTATTATACAGTCTTTCAGGTGTGACTTTGATTTCCTCTTTCTACTCCAGCATCCTCGCTGCTTACAGCATATCAGAAATGGGTTGGACTTTTAGATTTTGCAAACAGACTATGTGTTGTGACAGAATAAGGAAAAAAAAATCAGACCTGGACTACTACTTTAGCACGTGTGTATGTGTGTGTGTGTGTGTGTGTGTGTGTGTGTGTGTGTAGGGTGGGAGCTGCCTTAGGACAATTCTTATTTTCTCCAATACATAGAGATGCAAGAGCATAGGCTTTCTTCACAGAATAATGGATTAAGCATTTTAAAGACCTTTAAAATCCACCAAGTTCATTTGTATGTCTCCAGTAGACTCATCTTGAAAATCAGAAAGCTCAACACTGGTTTGTATCCAGCACTCATGAGGAATTTATATGTATCAACTTATTTAACTTCACAAACTTGGAGCTGGGTCCCATTGTATCCACACTTCATAGATGCAGAAACCAAAGGACAGAAATGGTGAGCAAATCTAAACAGCCAGTGGCCAAGATGATGTTTGAACTTGGTCTGGTTCCAGAGTCCAAGCTGATCAACACTCCACTCCATGGCCTCTCATATCCTAAAACCTTCCATAAGCTAGTGATTTCATTCAATAAAGAAATGACTATGATTGAACTCCTACTGCATACCAGGCACTGCACAAATATCATGTGATACCATCACATTATTTTATTTATTATGCCCATTCTACAAATGTAGAAACTTTCTCAGGCTCCCACAGATGTCAGGGGTCAGAGATAGAATGTAAATTCCAGCTTTGTCTTCCAAGCTCCCAAACACACACACACACACACACACACACACACACACACACACACACACACACACACCAGCTGCATCCAGAGAAATGCTAGTTGAATGCCTACTATGTGATTTGTATTATGTAGATACTGGAGAAATGAAGGGCTGTTCAGTTTGCCCTGGAAGTACTGACACTATCACCAGCAAAGCAGCATGCAAATGCAGGTACCTGACAATCAAAAAACAATGTGGAAATATATTGTGGTTAAAAACCCAGTGTTTAACATGTAGAGAAAAATAGTACTCCTGGAAAAGTTTACAAAAGAGGGAGTTTTATGAGATAGTAATTATATAGGAATTGTGCACCTGGACAGTTCCAGTATAAAAATATTTGGGCTAATTGTGCTAATTTATTTGTCAGATCACATAGCACAATTAGTCTATAAAATGTGGTTCATGGTTACTTGAGCTATGCACAGCCTTATGGAAGAAGACATTCTTGAGCTTGAACTGTGGAAACAGGCAAGAAGCTGGGTGTGCTGAATGGGCAGCTATAGATGTGTCCTGGTTCCACAAGGACCATGGGGCAATTTAATTGGTGTGTAGTCAGGGGGCATGTCAGAATGGGACATCCTGATTATTATTTTCATCATCTGTACATTTATTTTTCCTCCATAGGGTGACACAATTTTCTACTCAGTCGTTGACCTGATCAAGCACAATGGCCCAGCTTGCTCAAGGATCATATAAATACATGACATTGAACAGGTCTTTGTTCCTGTGTATTCCTAGCCCTTTAAGTGATGAACTGGCACTGCATCTTTTTTTGAGCTCTGTTAATCTTATTTGCAGCTTCTGAAAAGAGCAATATATCCAAGTACAATCATTAATTGAATATGATTCAATCTGGTTCCATCTTTAATAAGAAACTAAAGAAGGAAATTCAATTAGGCTCACCCTTTCCATTTCAAAAGATCAAATCCTCCCCTTTCACAGTTAAAATTATGAAAGATTATCTTCTTAGTGGAAAGCTACAGGAAAATTTGGATTCCTGTCAAATATTTAGTGTAATATCCCGGGATCGGGATTAATATTGCCTTTCAGCAGTTGCTCTGAATTTCTGCCGATGCAATCTCTCTTCTGGAGGCTTTTGAATAAAAGGCGTTCTATATCCTTGCATGACTCAAAGTATTCAGCAGAAATGGTAACAAGATCAAACAGTTTTAGGACAAGTTATCATGCCTTCTGGTCATGAAAATGCAGACACCTCAATTTCATTTCCATACTTCTGTGTTTATCCGCTTACTCCTCAGAGAAAATTGAAATTATTTAAGCCAGGTTTTAAATCTGTGCGAATATTTTTGGGTTGATTCAAAACTGCAAACAAGGCAGCAGTAAAAAATAAAATAGGGTGTAACAAAGTACAACTTTGTCATCTTTCTTTGGCAGAATTATGTCAAATACTCCTAGAAGATAATAATATTATTAATGATTGCTATTATTATCATTCCCATCAGAAGTAAGCTTTATTGCTTTTGTTTTAGATTTTAGACATTTTAAGTGTTTTATTTTCTCAAATCTATATCTGACTACAAAAGAATTGGCTATAACCCCAAGCTTACAGCTTCCAAATTATACTGCTTTTTGCTTTTTTCATCCGTAGTCAATAGACCTTATTGCAAAAAAAAAGCTCTTCCTCCTTTTATACTTTATGCAAAATTATCTACTGATCTGTATTAGAAACTAGGGTTATGTGTAAATAACTGGGATTATTTTGTCTTCCCAAGGTTTATTTTGCAGTACGATGATATGATATGTTACAAGTGTAATAATAAAAGTATTTATTTATGCAAAGCTTTCCATGTCATTTCAATGAGTTCTACCTCAAAGTACTGTTCAAACAGAAACCTTAGTGTCCCCTGGTGTTTCAGCTGAAAAAGTAAATATTTATAATAGTCATACTGTGGCAATATCCCCAGCATTGGCAAGATCATTCATTTCTTTTCATTCCATGCTGCCAGCAGCTGGCACCCAACCCCACCTGTGGCTCCCACCGAAATTTGAGTCCCAGGTTGGTATTTTCTTTCCACTAATGGGTACTAGTAACAGGCAAGGTGTGGACTTGAGTCTCTGAACTTCAGAGTAAAGAAATAACACTGGCTCCATTAGCAACTCATGTTACAAAGATCCCAGGGGAAAACTAGGTTGGAATCTTTACAATCACAACATTCTAGAACAGTGATTTTCAAAAGCATTTTTGAGTGTAGGTAAATCTTTCTCAAATGAAATAGTACTTGTGAGTCCAATAAGTAAAATCAATAAAATAATAAAGGATACTATTTGTTTCAAGATTTATCTAGGACAGGACTGTGTCAAACTCTCTGTATTGTTTTAATTAATTAATTCTCAAAAGAACTGTTAAAGTAGGCACTCTTCACAGTACATTATATGGCAGGTTTAGAGCATTTAAATAACTCCCCAAGGTCACATATCCTACAAGAGTAGGAGTACAATGCAAATGCAGACAGTTTGACACCAGAGCCCAAGGCCTAGGCCACAAAAAGCAGAGCTACCCATGGAGAACAGCCAGTGACCAGGGATACTCCCAGGGATCATCTATAATTTGGTTCTCACCAACATGGAGACTGTATAGAACTTCTTTGACATTCCTGGGGCCACAAGTAATACAAAAGAACAAAAAGTATATTAAACTGAGAAGACTTCAGTGTACTTTTCCAAATCATATTTTTAAAAAAAATATATTTATTGGTGCATTATAATTGTACATGATAGTGAGATTCATAATGATATGTTGACATATGCACATAACATTATCTGATCTGAAGTCATACTTTTAAGAAGTAGATGTGTACCAATTTGTTTCTTTGTTTAGATTTTACACACATCTTCCTAACAGTTGCCATTATACTCCTGAAGGTGATAGGATGGCTTTCCAAGTATACACTTCATTCCTTCCTTTATTCACTTTTTGAGCATATAAATATATACCAAGCTTTAGGAAGCATATTAGTTATTGAGAACACAGTAAAGTATATGACAGTGTTATTGAACCTCAGGGACCTCACAGATAAGGTAACCACCAATTTATCACCCATTCTAGGAAACCCTTGAGAATAAAAGTGGCCACTGTCACTAAATAACAGGAAAAATACATGTATAAACTATAAACATTCTGAGAAAAGTGACTCATAGACCAATAGATGGGCCAGGTGCATGCACCCATGTTAATATACTTACTACATGTTTTAAGTATACTTGCAGAGATATGCACCAGGCAATCCATGCACAAAGGCATGGTACCCAAACAAAATAGAACAGACTTCTTATAAAAGGTGATGCAGAAGCTGAGTCTATGAGGATGAGGATAGGTTACCAGGTGAAGAGTCCAGGTCAGCATATTAGCATATTGAACAATAAGAGTGCTTGAGCACAAGTAGGAAGTGACATGTGCAGGTGGGGGGCAAGCAGCAGCTGGGGTGAAATACTTTAGGCAGGGAATGACAGGACAGGACCAGAAAGATGAGAGAACATTAAGGAAGTTGGATTTCATTTTCTAAATTATGAGTAGTCACTGAAAGGCTTCAAGCAGAGTGGGTAGACTGATATTGTTTATTTAGGGTGTGGCCGTACAGGACACAAGATTAAAGCCAGAAAGATGACCTATCAGATTTATTCCTAAGTCTGACCCTAAAATATCATATGGGGAGCTTTAGAAAATACCAGTGTCTGGGCTTCTTCATACTCAGAATCAAACCATATCTCTTGGTGGTGGTAGGGATCCAGCCACTGGCCATGTTCTAAATCCCATGTGATTCTGATGTCAGCCTGTAAACTCTGAGCTAGAAGAATGCTGGTTGAAATACATTGAGAGAAGATGTATAATGGTATTTGGTGTATAGGGATCAATTTGGAAAAGAAATCGGAAGGTACATAGAGCAAGAATTGATCATCAGTTGTCAGACAGTAGAGGGGAATGAGCTGTCAAGGATAAGTCCTTCCTTGGAGGTCTGGGTAGATGGTAATACAGTAGGAGTATACCTTATCCAAAATGCTTGGGACCACAAATGTTTTGAATCTTGGATTTTTTTCTGATTTTAAAATATTTATAAATACATAATACTGTATCTTGGGAATGAGAACCAAGACCAAATTCAACTGTGCTTTATATATTCTACATACACATGTCCTGAAGATAAGTTTATGCAGTATTTTTAGTGTACCTGCATTTCAACTGCAACCTATTGCATGAGATCAAAAAAGAGTCAGTATTGGGAACATTTTTGATTTCTTGGATTATAGCATTAGGGTTATTCAACCTGACCTCTAATGAACTAATGAATCCATGTAGGGTAGTTATTTTATACCAGAAGACAAGCAAGTACTGTCATTTTATCATTTTTTAATCATTAATTGGTTCTCCACTCACTCACTCTCTTACCTACTCCCTTACTTACCCATTACTGTCCATGTTGGAATTGAGAATGCTATATCCAGTCTCTGACGAGCCTGCAGATGCTGGCCATCTTCCAACATGGTAAAGCCAGTCTGTCTCCATTTCAATGATATGAGCTATGTGTCTAGTCATCCTATTATCTTGTAGTACCTATTTAAAACACTGCTGTCTTTTACTCCAGAAACAAGACCTACATTTCTGTGGTGAGTGATATGACTGCTAACTAAGTACATGGATTTAAAAAAAATTTTTAGCTACTCTAGGATTTTCTAGGATAAGGAGTCATTGCAGATATTGTGTTGTTTCAGATGTCCTGGAGATAAAGTAAGTTAAATCAGCTCCTGGGCATTTTATTAGTGAATCTGTGTCATTTGAAAATATTTCCCTGAAACATTCCCATCCACTCCTCAAACCCCACTCAAATAAAAGAGTAATTAGGGATGAGATCAGAATCTCTATTTAATCTTGACTCTTCCCAGATGGTATAATAGTGATGGCCTTATCAGCCAAGAGTAGAAGGGCAGGCCAGGGCTATGCCAAGAAAATAATGCTTGCATTAATTCAAAATAATTTGGATTTGTGTTAAGACTCTTGCTTGTCTTCTGTAGTCTCTTGGCTTTTATCTCATGTTGTTCACTGCTCTGTCATTATTCATTTTGCTGATGTATCCAGGTATGCATACTCTGTACCTTGGAATTGTTTCTGAAAGTTGCCTGTGTTGAATTAATCTGTGCTTTGAAAATACAAGAAATGTTATCCTTTAAGGAAATTCTAGTAGATAGTCCTTTATAGCCAACCATTTATTCAGCAACTTTTCATTTATCACCTACTCTGTGCTGGGGTGATGTTAGGTACTGGGGAACAGTTATAAAAATTGGACTCTTAAGTGTTCAGAATCTCAGAAAATACATGGTGTTATGTTCCAGGTACTGTTCTCAAATTTAATTTTCCTATATTTAATTCCACTTTTACAGCAGCACTGTTAGATAGCTATTATCATTGCCAATGCCATTTTTTTGTGGGGGTAGAAACTGATGAATACATCCCAAATCATAGAGCTAGTGAAGGCAACACTTGGATTGGACCCAGGCCTATTAGTTCTTATCTATGTTCTTAACCATTGTGCTTTATTTCTTCTCCCTCACTTAATTATGATCTCTTGTGGGAGACACAAAGAAAACTCCCTTTGAAATTATTTACGAAAAGTGGTTATTGTTTTATCTATAGTTGACTTTTAGTTCTTTCTATATTTATGATTCTTGAGAAGGGACATGTTTAAGATTAGTTTTTCTCTTCTTATCAAGCATTACACTGCCAAATATAAAGGAAGAAGGAGGAAAACATTTAGCTCACCAGATATGTCTTGGCTTATCTTTGAGAATTTTTGGCCTCCTAATCGAAAATATCTTTATAGATATTCTTGGAATCTTCCTTTTACTCCAAGTGTATAAGCAATGGATATCTAGGACAATGAGAGTGTGCTTTGTTTTGGATGTCATTTATAAATATTTGCACAATCATACAAACCTCTATTAAACACACAGAGAAGATTCCACTTTGGGCACCATTATGAGTTCTCCAGATTGCCTGCTCATCCTAAATGTGCCCACTCTCTGAACCAAACATCCATGAGCCGTAGGAACATAAAGAAGTTTGATAGAACTGTATCCCCAAAGCACTTACAGAGCAATTTTATTAAGACTTGGGTTTCTGGGAAAGTTTTATTTTATCACTCAGTTATTGTCTTGAATCTGCCATTTACTCAAAGGCTGTGTTGGCCTTAATTCAATTCTCCACCTTCTGGGCTATCAGTATTTTGTCGAGCACTTTTCCACCCAGACAGATAACAGGATTTGGTGACAGTTTTTAATTTCATTACCATTGAAACTTCTGTAGATATAGGATTTCTCTGTGTAGGCTGGTCCCTATGACTTATTTAGCCTATTATTTATTGGCCCATAAAACTGGCCAGCCTCTACAAAATAACTCACTAATTCTCCCAGTGTGAAAGCCTCCAAAGATGTTTATCAACACATATGTAAATAATCTGAGAGGATTCTCGTCTTTTATAAACTCATTTAAAGAGATGCCTGACCGATTGAAGTATAACCCAAACACTAGCTTTTAAGCTTCCTGTCAGTCTTTTGAGAATTATTCTAAGTGAAAGGAACCAAAATGATTCAGAAGTGGTACTAAAATTTCTTTAAGTATCTTAGAAAAGTCCCCATATACACAGGTGTGGCCACATCAGATCATTCTTTGATTGATCCAAAAAAGAAAAAGTAAAATATTTAAGCATAGAAAATGTTCAGTTCCAAGCTCAATGCATTCAAATTTGTAACATAATACAAATATTAGATAACATTTCATTTTTTCCTTAAGTTATCTACTCTTTTGAAATAATTTAATAGCTGGTATTCATGGACAAGTAGTGAAACTTGTTCTTTCACATGTAGCAAGTGAAATTGTTTGTCCTTTTCAGAAGTAATTTTACACTACATATCAAGACCATAAAAATGTTCTGATTCCTTGGCCACTTAATTCTCCCACTGGGAATCTAAAATATGGTAAAATCACATCAGTAAATATAGTCATTATCACAACAATGTTTAAAATACTACAAAATAAAATGCAACTTGAATGACCACTGACATGGAAATGGTCCAAGAAATAATAATATCCCCATTTTACAGAATATTATGCAGATGCATAAAGTGTAGAAATACTTATCATATAATCCATTCCACGTAGCTGTTCACTTATTATATTCTGTGTGCTACACTCTTGAAATTATTTTGATGAGCAAAATTATTGCCATTTACTACTGAGCCCATTGAGCTTAGACTCTTGCAGGGGAGTTAGAGATTAGTGAAGTTAATATGCTGCCTTTATAGCCAAGTATTTAGGTGAGCCAGTTTGACTGTTTAAAGATTTGTGTTAACAGTGCAATTCTACTCAACAATAAAGAACAAAATTATGTCATTTGCAGGACAATGAATGGACCGGGAGAACATTATGCTAAGTGAGATTATCTAGTCACAGAAAGTGAAGGGTCATATGTTTTCTCTCTTATATGGAAACTAGAGAGTAATTGGGATGCTAGAGGAATTTTATGTAAAGGAGGAAAACCCCAGGAGAGGGATGGAGGAGATCTAGGAGAGTGTGGTGGTGGTGAGGGGTAGAATTAATGAAGGAAACACTACCATTGACATTATATACATATGTGAAATTATCAATGCCAATCTCGATATTATGTATGGGGAGGGAAGGAGTCAGAAAGGAGCCTGGTGGGAGGGGCTTACTAAGCACTGTGTGCATGCATGGCCCTATAACTCTGAACTATTTGATGATGTGAGACTATAATGCACCAATAAAAGTGTGTGTGTGTGTGTGTAAAGCAAGCTACTTGACATACTTGTATTTGGAGCTGAGTCAATTTTTGTGTAGATTGGATTCCTATGACATTGACTTTGAGGCTTAACACCAGCAATCAGCAGTGGGAATGTCAGAGCAGCCTATAGGTTGGGGAGGGGTTTCCAGAGCACCTTGGTGATCCACTGTTGTGATTCTAATGACTCTAGTGTTGAGCTCTATTGGGATTTCTGATATCCAATAGTTTAAGTTCAGCTGAGATTTTTTCAACCTAACTAAAATGTTTAGGGTAACAACATCTTTGTTTTTCTCCTGTATTTTTTTAATCCTGTATGCTGAAAAAAAGATGAATATTTAATGAACATTTTTATTGTATCTCATGAAACAATAATGATGCTAAGTTTGTTGCATGATACAGATAATGTACTATTAGTTTCTGCAGTTCTATTGTAAACTCTTCAATGTTCCCTCTTCAAAGTTTAATGAGCTCTGTTAAAAAACACAACAAAACAACAACAATAAAACATGTATGTCACTATCACTCTGAACTATATTATGATGTGAGAATGTTAGGTAGTTAGAAAATAAGATAGGGAGCCGGGCATGGTAGTGCACACTTGTAATCCCAGTACTTAGGAGGCTGAGACTGCAGGATCCAGGTTCGCAGCCAGCCTCAGCTACTTAGTGAGGCCATCCATAACTTAGTGAGACCCTATTTCAAAATAAAGAATGAAAACTAGGACTGGGGGTGTAGCTCAGAAGTAAACGCCCCTGAGTTCAATCCTCAATACCACAAAAAAGAAGGAAGGAAGGAAGGAAGGAAGGAAGGAAGGAAGGAAGGAAGGGAGGAAGAAAAAGAGAAAAGAAGACAGGGCAGAGAGAAAAAAGACAGGAAAGCCTTCTGGAAAGGAAAGACAGGCCACACCCAGCTGTGGTCAGAGACTTCCAGCCTATTACACTACAGCTTTAGGTTTCCCACACTATACAACCCTGTGCAGCAGCACTAAACTCTGGCGCAAAACTCAAAATTAATACACATGAAAAGGGTAAAATTCTGGGGGTTTTAAAAGCCCATCATGTGGCAGCGTGCAGCCTCTCTCTCTCTCTCTGGGATGCTCTCTCCAGCTCTCTTCTTGTCCTCTTTTCCCCTTAGTCTGCCTCCAGACCCTCCTGTGGAATTTATCCAGTAAAGCTTTTCATGGGTACCTAATGGTGTCCTCCGATGAAATATTTATTTTGATGAAGAAGAACCAAGGGAATACTCAAGGCCTTATAACAAGACTACTATGCACCAATAAAAGTATATTAAAAATAACACCAACAAGTAAAAGAAAAGCCCAGGGTCAAATGGATTCTCAGCTGAATTCCATCAGACCTTTAAGGAAAAACTAATGTCTGTGGTTCTCAAATTATTCCATGAAATAGAAAGGAGGAACACTTCCAAATTCATTTTATAAAACCAGTATCATACTGATTCCTAAACCAGATAAAGACACATAACAGAAAAAACAAACTACAGACCAATATCCTTGATGAACATAGGTATACAAATCCTTAATAAAATATTAGCAGATTATATTTAACAATACATTAAGATAGTATACTTCAGGATCAAGTTGATTTTATTCCAGGGATGCAAGGATGGTTCAACATATGCAAATCAATAAATGTTATTCACCACATAAATAGAATTAAGTATAAAAAATTGCATAATCATCCTGATAGATGCAGAAAAAACCTTTGACAAAGTCAATACATATTCATGCTGAATATAGGGAATGGGAAGATACAATGATATTGATGAACTTATGTTATCTGTGTGTACTTATGTATGTACTAGTATGTCAAAATGAATCCTAATATTATATAATTATAATGTGGCAATAAAACTTAAATTGTACCAAATGTGTAAAATGAAATTGTATTAAGGTCGGTTGATCCCATTTCAAATAGAGAAGATATACCACAGTATGTTTTCACCACTGATTTTAGTGGTTTTAATTCTAGTGTGTGATATGGCAAGCCTATATTTACAATTTATTTCATTTTACAACATAAAGTAACAATGCCAGTATAGTTCAACTTTATAAAAAATAGGATTCAACCCCCAATATTGTTATACAGAGTAAATGCAACTGTTGAAAATTTGTTTTGGTTTCCCATGACAAGAAAAGCCTCACAAGCTGGGTGCAGTGGCACACATGTGCAATCCCAATACTTGGAAGGGTGAGATAGAAAGATTGCAGGTTCAAGACCAGCCTCAGCAACTTAATGAGACCCTGTTTCAAAATAAAAGAAAAAAATAGGGCTGGGGTTGTAGCTTAGCTGTAGAATGCCCCTGGGTTTAGTCCCCAGTAACACACACACACACACACACACACACACACACACACACACACACACAGAGCATCCTAAAAGAATACATAAAGAAGTTGTGTAGTGTTAAGGGAAACAACAGGGAATGGAAAAACACTAGAATGTAAGCCATGACAGCATCAGCCTAAAGAGAAAAGAAAGAAGGGAGACCAAGAACCATGAACAGCTGCAGCACTACAGGTGACTTCAACCGGAAGGAGCTGGTCCCACAGGTTAAAGATCAAACTTCCTTACAAGGGAGCACCTCCTGAAGTTTAGAGCATGGCTCAGGAGCAGAGAGCTTGCTTGGGATACAAAAGTTGTAGACTCAATCCCCAGGCCAGGCCCTTTGGTCTGCTATCCAAAAGTCCACTCTCTAACCAGCTCCCAGCTGCCCATTTCAACCACTTCAGGATATTTTCATTGAAGAATGAGTCAGTGAGACAAAGGGGTCAATATAAAGTCAGAATCTTCATCTCTGTAATGATATCCCTTTAAATAACACAGACTTTAGAAAGATAATCTTCCCTCACTCCTCCCTAATCTTTTCTCACCCACCCCATTATTCTATCCACTGTAAGAACTCAAGGACACGTTAAATTGTCAGGTGCTACTCATTGAGAAATTTTCTATTCACCTACAAATACACATGCACATATATATCAGGTTTCTTCTTAAAATTTATAAAGAGAAATCCTCAATTACTGTTTTGGGGTTTTGTTTAGTTGTTTGGCAAAGCTTCTCATCATGAATACCTTTCAGAGGAAATGTATAAACACTTTGTTACTTCTGCATATTATTTCACATGGCATAATTTCTGCAACTGTCCCCCACTGATGGTCATTCAGAAAGTTTTTAGTGCTATTATACTTTGTGTTCTGAAAAGGGCATACATTAAAAAAAAAAAAATTCTATGTGGTCCTGCCATTGTAGAGGATAAATCCATAAAAGTGATTGCTGGCTGAGTCATTTGTAGATATTAAATGTTCACAGATCTTACCAAATTTACAAACAATATAATTCACTTTTTCTCCAATAATGTATAAAATTGTCTAGTTCCTGACACGCCTTAACAACACTCAGATAGTTTTAGTATTTTAGTCCATCTAATATGTAAAATATTATTAAATTTTATTTCCCTAGCTATGATAAGCCTATATGCTCAAATGTGGATTAGCCACTTGCAATCTTTGATGAATTGTGTATTAATGTTCACTGCCCATTTTTCTGTTTTTTTTTCCTTATAAATTTAAATTTCTTTTTCTTATTAGTTTGAAAGAACTCTCTTGATCGTTGAGATACTGTCTTCCTTTCTTATATGAATTGTTTGGTTGTTTGGTTAGTTCATAGGGTTTGCTTTAAAATACTATTAGTTTTTGTGTTTATGATACCTAATTTTCTCTTTATAGCTCCTGAGTTTAATATCTTGTCTATTTTACTATGAGTTTGTAAGCACAGTACATTATCACTCAATTCTCTTTTTTTGGCCAGGGTTTCTGAAATATTTATAACAAATCCCCAAGAATTTGTTTTTGTACATTGTGTAAATTAGGATCTTAATGGATTTTCTTCCACCTGCAAAGCAAATATCCATGTTTGAATTACTGAATATTAAAATTTATTGATTAAAATGTGATTTTCTTTATCATCTGAAGTATTAGTTTCATCAAAACTTTATTTTAAAATTAATATAATTAAATTCACAATACTGTTTCCAGAGTTTCTATTCTGTGCTAATGATTTATTTGTCCCTGTGCTAGAAGCAATTAGCCTAGTGTTTTGATTATAATACATTAAAGAATGTATTAATACCTTCTGGCACAAAATTTCCTTAAAAGCTTGTAGAATGAATATTCTTGCACATTCAATCTTCTATATGAAATTTAGAGTGACTTTTACCTAGTATCCCCAAAATAATCTCTGAAAATAACCCCAAAATAATCTTTTATAGTTATTGTTAAAACTATACCACTACTTTGGGAATAATAACCATTTGGTGGTACTAACTATATCTGGATACTCACTACATTTCTACAATTCAGTCATATGTAAATTTTAACATTTTCTGCACATAGCTCTTCTTTGAACTCTCTTGGAAAAGATATTCCTAGGTATATCAGAGTTTCAGAATCTCATTGATTGGCTTGTATCTTCAGGGGTAAATACCACTTGGTCATGGTTTATAATCTTTTCAATGTGCCATTGAATTCAGTGTGCTAGTATTAACTGGAAGATTTTTGCATCTGTACTCATCAGGGATACCCTACAGTTTTCTTTTCTTACACTGTTTTGTTTTTTTTTCTGGCTTTGATAACATTCTTATTAAATGAATTTGGAAGTATTCTCTCTTCCTCTATTTTAAAAAATGTTGACTACATAGTTTTTTTTCAAATTTTATTTTTTCTTCTTAAGTAAAAAGCAGTTAAGGCTTTATATGTTCTTTTAGGTTTAGTTACATCCCAGTTTCAATACGAGGTGTTTTCTATTGTTGTATATATGTCTAAATAACTTGTATTCTGTATTTTTATTGCATTTTGATCCCTGATTTGATTAGAAGACGATTTTCTCATTTAAAAACATTTAGATTATTTTGTACTTTTTGTCTTTTCCTCATTGGCTTTTGGAAATTTTCAGGGCTTTTTTGGCTGCATGCATAGTCATTTTCTGAGAATTTCTGTCCCATGGGCATAAAGGATGGCTCTGCATTTTTTGTTCATAGGGTATAAAACATCCACTTACACACATATACACATACACACATAGACTTTGTAATATTTAGAATTTTGGTTTAAGACTCCATTTGTATTTTCTATGATACTATGCATCTTCTGTTTCAGGAAAGAAAACTTCTTAGCCTTTTATTATAATTCACTCTATGCTATTGCTATGACTTTTGATTGCACTCTGACTTTCTGTAACCTTTGCTTATCACTTATCCTTTTGCTTTGCCTCTTTTTCCCTTTTGCACAGGGTATAAATTTCCACTGCTCTTTAGGTCTGAAACGCTCTCCATATAATCTTAGTCATTGATGAAATCCATATGCCCAACACCTTCCCCGATTATTTTTACAAAGATAGATAAAATACATTCTATTATGTCAAAATACTAGTTTCATCTCCATGTAGGCACATATTAGATCCAGGATTCTAAAATAGTCCTCTTAATTTGTGTATCAGGAACTCACTCTCTCCATTTTTCGTCTGTGCAATTATGATTTAGGTATAAACCAAGAACCAAGGAGTCATCCTAGGTTTGTTCCTCTAATCTGGGAGGTGTTAGGAGCAAAGGATGGTGGCAGACCATGCACAGAATGAAATCCCACACACTGGGGCCTCTGTCTTCTTTGAAGTGATTCCTGGCCTTCTACAAGACTCTCTTGTATGAAAATCATCTAATCATTGGCCTCATTTAGAATTTTACTATATTTTATGGCCTCCTTACTATAAAGTTAAAATTCATGAGGCCAAGAAAATGTTCATTACAATAATGCCTTTCATTTTCTTTGTCAAAAGGCTTTGAATTGCAGGAATGTTTTTATCTTTATAACTATATCACATGTTTTTATGGAGGTTTGTTCCTTCTTCCTCCAGGCTTAATCAATTTCTGAAACAGGACTTTATAAACTGTCACCTGCTTCGAAGCCACCAGAGAATTTATAGAAATGTCAATTCTCATTCAGTAGGTCTGGGTTGGTCCTGTATTTGTAACAAGTTCCAAGTGATGCCAGAGTTGCCAGTCCTACAGGACATGCTTGAAGGAGCACGCTTATAAAGACTTTCTGAGTTTGTTTTTGTTAATTTGGGGTTTTACACAATTTTTAGATTTAGTTTGAGAACTCCAAGAAAATTTTTAATATCTATATTTAATGGACTTGTTTTTTACCCCAAACTGTTCACCTACCTTGAAAACCCATACTATTTATTAAGTCTGGCTGTAAACTATATTTATTTCAAAAAGTTAATTGAATTTTAAAGAATTGTAATATGTTGGCCCAGACAAGATACAAGATCATTTATCCTGGAATAAATAAATAAAAGCAGTCATTTCCCAAGAGAGGGTTTTGATATTTTCTGAGTGGGAGCAAGTTGAGTGATTATCTTGGGTTGGCCCCGACTTGCCTGATGGTAGCACTGAAAGTCTCTCTTAGCAAACCCCTGAGTTCTGAGCAAACTGGAACTGCTAGCAGCATTAGAAGTACTCTTCTGTGACTGTACAACTTACAAGTTGCTGTTTTAAAAGGCACAGTCCTCCCTGAGTGTGCCTTAAATTGTCAACCATTTTTCCTTAGTTTTCATAAAAGGTGTGTAGTGCAGGTTTAGACCTTAGTCACAGGGATTAAGTGACTTGCCCTGGATCATATGACATTAACTTCAGGTTTAAGTTCTTTATACTTTTCCTGTGTGATGGGTATACAATGTTACTTGCTTTCTAAAACTGAAGACTATGTAAATTGACTTTTGGGGAATGCTTTGCTTTACAACTTTTCTGTAAGGCTTATTGAAAACAAACAAAGAAACAAAAAACAGTGAACAAAAACCCTTCCTTTCTTTTATTCTGTAAAGCTGGGTACACAAGAGATAAACAGGATACATTTTAATATTTTCTTTTGAAAGTTGAGATTCCTCATGGTTAACTTCTAGAAATGTTAGATTTGCTGGTTACATTTGCTGGTCATTTTTCATGGGCTGATAATTATCTTACCAGCAATGATATTTGAAAACGATACCTCACATGCACTAAAATTGCCTTAAAAAAAAAGCAGATGTCATAAAGCACCTCATCTTTCTAGCTGGGTTGCAAGATAAATGGCACAAGTACATTCTAATTGGATTCAGAAATCCTGGGCATTTGGCAATTAGCAGTAACAATTGGTCCATTAATAATGTATGATATCCTTAATTCCAAGTGTGTTACATGTTATTAAGCAAAAAAGTTTGGAAAAAGTCTTGGGTTAAAGAAAGAACATGGTTGAATATGGTGAAATTTTGGTTCAGTTTTGTGATGATTTGACATTCAGTGCAAATTTATTAATGGGCCCAAATTAAACTGTGTTTTCAGGATATGAAGGATGGATTGGAGTGGCATTCTGCTTATAATCACTGACTCAAAAATGTCTTGAGCCACGACCAAGTATTAGGCATTAGATATGGGTCATCAGCTTTGACTGGGATGATGGCAATGTCAGTTAGTATTTGTCAAGACTCTAAATACCTCACAGTAAACTATTGCAACAGACTGTGAACGTCAGCCTTGGAAACATGGGGGAAGGATGCATGTGGAACTGGAAAATTGCCTGAGAAACTGACTAAGAGAGCTGCTTCCATGCAGAGAGGCTCCTGATCTTGGAACATGTCCCAAATTAGATGTATTGAGATCCCCAGGCTGTGTTTTGCAATTCAAATATACCAGTCCTTTCCATGGCAGCCTCTTGGGCTCCCCAGTGGTGGGGTCCTTTGAATGTTCACACATAAATGGGAGCCTTTGTTCTCTGGAGCATGAAGCTGAAGTAAGTTTGGGTAGAAAGGGGGTTGTGTGGGTACATTTGAGAACTGTGCTTTGGTGGTAAATTCAAACTTAAAAAAAAGAAAAGAAAATCCCAAGTGTGCTGATTCTGAGGCCTCTGATCACAGAGGAAGTTAGAGATGGCAATTTAGTACTGTCCAGTGACTTGGCTAGTCTTTCTACATTGTTTAAAAGAACTTTAAACAGTTCATTAAGTGTCAGGGCATGCTACGTTGGAAAGGTTCTAGAGAGATAAGGGAAGTATGCCCGAGAGAGCCCTGTTTACCTTTGGCCAGCTTGTTTGTCTCAAAATAACTCCTTTGACCAGGGAAGAATGTTACTCTGTCACCTGAATTCTTTCCCTGGTCCTGAAAATGGGTGGTAGGCAATTTCTTTATTCACTGGGACCTGCTATCTCAGTTCTCTGAAAGGTCACCTGTGTTTCTAGCTCTAGGGAGTTTACAGGATACAGTCAGCTCATGCTGTTGAGACATCTTGGTTCAGATGTCTTTTTTTCCCCATTTTTTTATTGAGTGCATTGTAATTTTACATCATATTGGGTTACAGAGTATCAGAAAAATACATGCACACAACTGTTGTTGCCCTCTCTGCTGGGTCCCTGCCCCTCACCTGGCAGTCTTTGAGATTGGAATTGGCAAGTTCTATTGGTTTGTGCATTATTTCTACTATGCATTCTTTATGACTTTGTCTCCCTGCTCCCTTACCTAATCCCCCTCAGTCATTCCCCTGGAGTCTCTCATCGCTCTGATGTTGCCCTTATTTTAGAATATCTCTCTATCTTCCATATTTAAGAGAGAACATACACCTATTCATACTTTGGAACTGTCTGTACTCAGTATAATATTCTCAAGTCCCATCCATTTTACTGCAAAAGATGTGATTTTATTGTTCTTTATGGCTGAGTAAAATTCCATTGTGTGCATATACCAAAGTTTTGTGATCCATTCATCCATTGATGGACATCTAGGCGGTTTCCATAATTTGACTATTATAAATTGTACTGCTATGAACATTGATATGCAAGTATGATTATAATATTCTGATTTTTATTTCCTTTGGGAAGATGCCCAGGAGTGCTATTGCTGGGTCATCTCAGATGTCAGATTTTAGACATAGCTGATGACCTTGATTATCGTGAAGAAACGAATAAGAGGCTGCTCTCTGGTTTAATATTCTTCACCTTGCCTGTGGCATTCAGGTAAGCAATCCTGCTAGTCTACAGAACAATGGTCTAATCTGTGTTGAGTTTAGGCTCCTTGAAGACAGAAACTGTGTGTTCATCCTCCTGTTGTCTTCGTAGACCTAACCTGGCCCAGTAGAGATTTCACTTTGGCTTTCACCATCTGTGGGAGCCACAATCTGGTCTCACACATTCCATCTTCCCAGCCAGCCCAGATGAAAGTCTGGGTCCTGCTCTGGCATTATAGCACACACCACTTTATTTCATCTGTCTCCTCATCAAGACTCTAGGGAGTGGATCTTTCATTTCTGAATCCTTAGTGTCGAATGCAGTAGGTGCTCTATCCATGATGAAAGTAAGGAATAAATGGAAGGCACTGATCAAGACTACTTGAGTTGAATTGGATAGAGCAGGCAGACTGTCCTATATCATTGGGGTGGAGAGGGGGGTTAGTGCAGGTGATGTAATGTAACTTGACAGGTAGTTAAATATTGACAGGCAGGAGGAAGCACACTGGCACTGCTCAGGAAGAAGGAAGTAAGGGCTGATGGTGGCTGTCAGATCAGAGAGCCCAGGCTGGAAGCCACTGCACTGGTTCTGGTGACCCAGCAGAGGTCACTGGGTGCTGCACCTAGCTCATGCGTCAGGAGAGGTAAGCCTGGGAGTCTGGCTGGGAGGAGGATGGGTTGTGATGTGAGTGAACACAGCCCCTGCACTGTGGCTTACAGATGGCTGGCGTCCCAGATGCTCCTTACTGGCCGCCCATGTGTGCACAGCTCAGCCATCCTCATTTAAGGCAAAGTGTGAATTCATCTGAATCTGGCTTCCCTCAGCTCATCTTCCCCAAGCTCCTAATGATGTACATGTTTATCATAACCTCTTAAAGTGCGGATGGATGCTGGCACATGCCTTCTGAATGCTTAGTTGAAGAATTTGTCCCTATGAATTCATTTGTAAGGACTCTTTGATGGTAATGAGTAGAGACATGCATAGCAATAGAATTAGGAGGTCATAAACGAGTTCACTGCTACCTGGGTGCTGCTTTACAGACGCAAAGGTGGGAACGGGCAGGGGAGGTACTTTAGGCAAGGTTTTAGTTCTAATATGGAATGAGAGAGCATGTGGAGGTGAGTTCAAGGGGGATCCTTGGTAATCAAGAAAATGCCGAGAGACAGCAGACAGAGAAATGGCTTGGTTGAGTCTAGTCTGCATTCAGAACAGTCTGCATGTTGCCTGGAAGGGAAAAGACCTCATTTGACTTTAGAAAGATTAACCAGCTGGCCAGGCTCAGGTGAACTTAAAAAAAAAAAAAAAGAGTTGGTATGTTGCTCATAATTAAATAGTCAGGGCAAGACTCTATTTGGTTCCTTGTCTTATTTTTCAAGTTTTTATATATATGTACGTATATTTAGTATAGTTTATTGGTCATTGCATTTATGCATCACAATGAGATTCAAGATGATACTAAGATACATGTATACAGCACTTCACGTGTTTTCCTCTGGATCACACCCCCTTCATACATGTTAGTGAGATTCATAGTGATACCTTCATATATAGATGTAGCATTATTTAGACTATTTCCTTCATTAAGCTTCTTTTTCCCCCTCCCTCCCTCCCTCCCTCTCTCCCTCCTTCCCTCCTTTCATTGCTCCTTTCCTCAATCCCCTTCCCTATTCTACTGGTCTCCCTGGTCCTTTATCTGAAGTCCCTCTTGTTTCCTATTGTCTTTGGAGGATCAGAAAATGCTGGGTGGTAGCATTCAGTAGCAGGGAGGGGAGTGATCTGGAAGTCAGATCTGACTCCATTCTCAGTTTACCATGTGGCTAAGTGAGGCAGCCTCATCTCTGTAAGCCTTTATTTTTCATCTGTGAAATGGATGTCAGAGGCTTCTAGGCCATAGATGTTCACCCCCAAATAGTAGTTCCTTTTTTCCAACTTCAAAAGACTTATTCTGTTTTATCTTTTCTAAATGATAACCTTATTAAAATATTACTCACATGTCATACTTTCATCTGCCCATTTAAAATATATTAGGCAATGGGTTTCTGTCTTTATGGTATTTGCTGGTTGTGGACATTCCTCATAAATGAATCATACAAGAAATATGTGGTAGTTTGTGACTCGCTGCTTCCACTTACCATAATATTTTCAAGGTTAGTTCATGCTGTCATATATGCCAATACTTCATTTTTAAACTTCTAAATAATATTGCATTGTGCATGTATGAGACACTTACTTTATCCATTCATCAGTTGATAAAAAATTTAGATTATTTCCACTTTAGGGCTATTATGAATAATTGTTATGAAATTCATGTACAAGTTTTGAGATGGGCAAATGTGTTTATCATATCCTTTTTTAATATTATTTAGACATTATACTCTCCAACCACATCTTCCCAAGATGTTATTGGAAAACTTTGTAGAGAATACTGAGGGTAGGCCATCGTTCACTCAGAAATATAGGGAAATGTCAAAATGGTTATCTCTCTCCTTCAGAGTATCATAATACAAAAAGTATTCTTTTTGGCAATGTTTAGTCTAACAAACTAAGACATAATTCTTATGTAAAAGTGGGTAAAATAAACCAGTTTCTTATACTAGCCTGTGTGAGAGTATAAATGTTTCCAAGGTCATCCACATTATTTCCGTTTGCTTTTTGTGGAAATAATCATGAATAGTTCAAATGAATAGGAAAACAGGAGTCACATATGGTAGGGAAGGGATTATAAAATCAATGTGTAGATAGCCCAGGAAAATAATGTAATGAATGAGAAGCTAATTATCTGCATTAGCATGATGATGTACTCAAACCACCTATGACCTCATGGTCAGGGAAACATTAAGGAGTGGTGAGGATTGTGGCAAACCACAAAATACATATCTCATCCAGAAGGGGCAAAAAAAAAAAAAAAAGAAATCCCAGCTGACTGTCATCATATATGTACATGGGCACTTTATAAGCCAAGTGAAGTATACCTGTGAACCATTATTACCCCATTGGGGATCATTCTGTGGCTTTTCAAGTGGGGGAAATAATTTTTATTTGGTAGCCACAAAACTTGGGGGTTGATGCCAATGTTGTGCCCTACTAATTGCATTATTCTTTGTCAACGTTTCATGGATCTTCTGACTCCTGTTTGGAAAATAAAGGAGTTTGGAAAAATGGACTCAGTTGGTCCCTTTGCCTCAACGTTCTGAGTTGCATAACGATAGTGAGTTCAGGGTTCTGTCTCTGATCTCAGCAGGTGGAGTGCATTCTGGACAGAAGCAGAAAGTTCCGGCTGATGCCCTAAGCTGCCTCCTTTACCTCTCGTCGTGCATGCCTGCTGCTGACAGAATCTCTAGGCTCTGACCTGAGAGTTTCCTTATTTTGCCCTCCTTTTAAAATGCTGTTTTCTTTGTAGATGGAATTCTAGGTGGGCAAGGTTGTTTCTTTCATCAAGACTAAATATATTGTCAGTATAAACCCATGCTAGGGGTACATCGCTTTATTACTGTCCTGCAGCACTTAGATATTCTGATTTGTCTATTTTAAAATTTATTCCAAACTAACCTATTATAAGCACCAAGGGCAATGGAATTCTCTAGTTCTGTTATTTGAAGATTTCATGGAGAAATAGTTTTAGTAGTAATGTACAAAACAGCAGAGACCATGGCTTAATGAAAGAACTGTACATTTGCCCTCTGCTGGTATATGCTGCCCAGTTTTGCCTGATGTTGGGCTGTAGACCTGGAAAAGACAACAATAAAATAGCAGCCCCTAGATCAGCTTGCAATGTGCCCTTGAATTCTAAGTTTGCCCTCTGAGCCTTCTCTTTTCCTACTGAGAGGCTGGCATGGGAGTAACTCATTAAAACAATACTATGAAAGCCACCCATTTCTTTATTTGGGAGTAGCCCTGAGGTCTGAACAGTCTAATTACTACATACTTGGGTTCAATGTGCTTTTCATTCCATTTACAATCTGTTCCTCCAAGCCATCCTACGAGGTGGAACAGAGCTATTGTCCCCTTTTGACAGTTAAGGAAATGGAGGTTCTGCTTGTGTTCAAAGTCTCAGAGTTGATTAGCTATAGAACTAGAATCAGGATATGCCCATCACCCAAAGTACTTGTCAATCACTAAGCCACAAAGACAATTCCTGTCTTGACTAAATAAATCAGTAAGCAAGATCAAAGAAGCCATGTGTTTAAGCTTCTAACAGTAACCATCAGTGGTCCAAAGCAGTTTATGAGGGCCAGAATGTTCTATTTCATATATACTTTGGGGGGAAGAATACTGGCGATTCTACCACCCCTATCAGTATGTGGGGTGTGTGTGTGTGTGTGTGTGTTTGTGTGTGTGTGTGTGTGTGTGTGTGTGTGTGTGTGTGTGTTTTAAAGGGGATTTAACTCCGGGGCATTCTACCGCTAAGCTACATCCCTAGCCCTATTTTATTTTGAAAAAGTTTTTAAGTTGCTTAGCCTATTTTTTAAAATTTGACATAGGGTTTCCTAAGTTGAGAGAGTGTTTTTGAGTAGCTGAGGCCTCCCAGGTACTGGGATGACAGGCATCGCCATCATGCCTGGCTTGCATATATCTAAGTGGGCTTCAGCATTTTTTCTTACTCTCTCTCTCTGCAATCCAGCAAGTTGCCCTTAAAAACTCATCTTTGAAAAATCTTCATTTTCAAGCTCATTTAAGAAATGTATTCCCCATCACTACTTTTAGTGGTTCACAACACCCCGTTTGAAATTTTCTACTTCCGTCAACCAAATTTCTCACATTGCAGTTTGCATTCATTTTCTTCCACTCCTTTTCTTCTCCCTCAAAATGTTGAACAGCTGGCCTCATTCACCACATAATAGCTCTTCTACCATTCTGGCCTGCTTGACCCATTCCAATCCAGCCTTCTCTTCTCTAGGCAAAATAAAACCAGGGCTATTTAGCCTCTGCTCCCAGGTCCTGCATTTCCATC
The DNA here is from genome assembly GCA_004027655.1 of Graphiurus murinus. Lineage (NCBI taxonomy): Eukaryota > Metazoa > Chordata > Mammalia > Rodentia > Gliridae > Graphiurus > Graphiurus murinus. Next base: position 49,879 of record PVLC010004609.1, on the reverse strand, counting down.
CTTTGATCTACATTGTGGTTCTTCTCTCAATCCTCCTATTAGAGGCCCAGGAGGACAATAGCTCCATCATCTAAAAAGCATACTGAGGCCTCTCCAATGAGAGGTCACAAAGCCTGGGGCTCCTGTCCCAACCCCTCAGATTAGCATTTTTCTCACATTGTACTAGGTGTCAGCTCTCTGCTGAGAAGGACACCTGCCACTGTTCAGACAGTTCCTGCGGTTGGCAGACTGACCTACTGAACTCACAAAATCAACCTGGGAAAGTGGGTCAAGGGTTGATTGCATGCTGCGACATCTTTAGGAGTGCTGCAGGCTCACCTTGTAGGAGGAAAAAGTGCATGTTTGGGGGAGGGAGTAGCAAACGGGGTTAATGGGAAATTGCCATGTGGGATTCTTGAAAGTCATAAGACGCCAGGAGAGCTGACCCTCTGGGCTGAACTGAGCAAAGTGCCAACTGTCGGGCTGATTACTGGAACAACCAGATGGGTCAAATGGAAGAGGATACCATGTGGTTCTTAAAAGAAAGAAACAAAACCAAAACTACCTTCCTTTTCATTGTTTCTTTCATTTTCTCTCTCTATTTTATTTTTCAGTGGCACTAAGGATTGAACTCATGGATATTCTACCTCTGAGCTATCCCCCCAGCCCCTTTGAATTTTTATTTTAAAACAGGGTCTCACTAAGTTGCTGAGGGTCTGGCTAAATTGCTGAGATTGGCCTGACTCAGTCTCCCAAGTACTGAGATTATAGGCATATACCACCATACTCAGCCCTTTTTTCTTTTAAAATATCCTTCTCTGGGGCAAAAGGAAAGATGGTTTCATTACTCGTATGAAAGAATAAAAAGAAAACTGATGTTATTTTAAGCAACATTTTCAAAGCAGGGTATCTGGCAACCCTTTTACTGAAACTTGTATTTCTCACTCTAAGCCATTGCCCCACCCTCAGATGCACACAAAACCAAATGTTTGGCAGGGAAAAGAATTCTGTAAAATGAAAATATGCTACGCTTGGAAGCCTCTCTTTCTTAAACTGGAGACCTTGCATGCTGCTTTGAAACTAGGGTTTTCTCCAAGATAAACCCATTCAGTTCAGCGGCATGACATATTTCTTGCACAGCTTAGAATGTGATCTAGGCTAAGTGAGAATCATATTGGGTGATAAAACTAAAAAAAAAAAAAAAATCTGTAAAAATCTTGTATGTGTGGCTATTCCAGCACAGCCCCAAACTTATTTTTCTATAATGCCAAAGCAGATTATTTTCAATGCCCAGTGTCAGGTTTCACATTAGTCCCTTTCCTGCAACTCCAGTAAAGGGTGACTCCGAACCTCTCAGACCTAGCCATTCTCAAGAAGTCTATGGTTTCTGTTTGCCATGGTCCTTCTCGCCAAGAACACAGAGGACAGATTTTTTTCTAAGGATGCCAAGTTCTCAGAATTTCTGAAGGTTCTGAAGGTGAACATGAAAAAGTTGTTCCCAAAATATGTAGTTTTTGTTGCTGTTGATAATTTGATAAGTGATTTCTGAAAAACAAATCCAAAGGGTGTATGTATTAAGGCCACATGGGAAATTTCCTATCACCTGGATTCTGTAAGACAGAATACCTGTGTTTGCTAGCAAATGATGAGTAGAATGCCTTTTCCACTAGTTCATTCTCTGAAAGAAGAGACCTCGTTTATCTTGTCCCCACTGGACTCAGAGCCCCACACAGTGCTTGACAGAAAGGTGGGTTCTCTGGATATTTGCTAAATGCATAATAACCTTCCCTCCTATGAAGAGGTAGGGGAGACTTGAGATATATAGAGCCAAACAGAATCTTGAGAGAACTGTCACTAAATGAAAACTAGAAATATTTCACTCAATGGGAGTGTTGGTATGACACACTTATTTCATTCTCAAAATCAAACCATGTTGCTTAAAATTTACTACTCACACAATGATATTTTACTTTTGCTCAAATAAACTCATCTCTGGCAAAGCATATTTGATCTACATATATATATATATATATATATATATATATATATATATATATATGCCTATAATTGTATAGTCATTCAAAATAAGTGCGTAATTTCAAAACTGGCAAGAGAAAAGAGTCGTTTTCAAAAGGTTCATAAAGAGAGCCTTGGTATAGAGAGGAGATGTGTGGTTACAACAAAGTATTTGAATAAGAAATAAAACTACTTTGAGGTCCAGCTCTATTTGGAGACTGGAGTGTAGATTAATTAAGGAAGCTGCAAATTATTTACACGTTCTGCAGCTCAATGGCCAATGGAACCCCTGGTGACCAAACACGCTTACTCAAAGTAAGAGCCAGAGCCCCTTTGACCTTTGGATGTATTACTGAGGGAGTTATGGTCAGCTGGCTCCAAAAATGACCCAGGCCTGCAGCTGCTCTGCCAGCTGGCTGTCACAGGCTTGCTGCAGAAAACTTGGAAAGAACTCATGGTCTCACCAGATGCCTTATCACAGGGTCCAGCTGATGCCCCACACAGTACGAACCAATTCCATGCTTCGCATAAAATGATCTGATTTGGATGTTCTAGCCCACTTCTTTAAAGATAACAGAATGAACATGTCCTATTTGTATTTTAATTTTTCAAAGGCAAGGAGAGAGGTGGTCAGATCAGTGGCCACTGGCCATAGCCAAATCTCAGACACAGGCAAGCATTTTGCAAGGAATCCCCGGTATGCAAATTCTTCGACTATGGCAAGGTGCAAACAGGAACTGTAATAATCCATTTCTGCTGGTATGAAGTGAAGAAGCACCAAAGGGGTCTATGGTGTTGAATTAACTTGTTTAAACAAATTGAAGCAATCTAGGGCATAATGGGCAGGAGCAGCTTGGTCTGTGTATTTACTGATTTGTAAAACAGCTAAGCATTGAGTGAGCATATTGTGGGTCAAAGTTCAACACCAGGGAGGGATTGGGAGAATCCTGTCAGCGAACCCTTGACTCAACAGGCCAGGGGAGGAACCATTAGCCAGGACGTACATCTGCTCCTGCATTTTAAATGTAACTTAACTCACTGTATAAGTTAATTCATGTGCTAAAGAAAATGGAAAAATAGCATACCCTCTTCTTACTTTAAGTCTTGTCCTGTGATTTCCCACTTATAATAGGTTCCTTATGGGGGGAAAAAGTTGATTTTCATAGTAAAGTTATGAGACTGTATCATTATTAAAATAACCTAACCAGGAAAATTTACCACAACTGAGCATGATGTGCTTGGTGACAGAGTGGTAGTGGGAAGGTTGGACAAGATATTGAGCTGATTAAGGGTTGTACAAAGCATCTTTTACTAAACTCAAAGATGGACCTAAATGTGTGAGTCAATTTCATGTTTCTTTCATGCAACAAGGAATGTCCTGAATTCATGGTTCCTGTCTTTGCCCCATTTTTGTTTTTCTCTTTGTTTTTTGCCCTTTGCTGTGCAGTGATAATGGGAACATTGCATGGCCTTTGGGATAAATGATTCCACATGAGCGATTTGCCATGTGGAAATCAAAGGGGTCAGATTTCTAATGTGGAAAATGTTTTAACCTTGGGAAACCAAAAGACAAGCTCAATTCAGAATGACACCTTGCCTTTGACTCCTATAATGTGCATATATGTAGAGAGAACTCCAAGTAAACCATGGATCTACATGTTTCCAATTTTGAGTAAGTCAGGCCTTACCTAGTGCTTGTTTCATAAATAACTTCAGAGTATTTGTGACTTTAAGAACTGACTATATTTCATATGACTGCCGAGTTCTAACAGAAATTGCTATAGCACGACATTTAGTATGTCATTGATTTTTCTTGGAACCTGTCCTAAGTGGTTCTGCTACTATAGAAGAATACTATAATGATACCTATTATGTGCAAGGCCCCAGGGCACCAGGATAGTGAAGTGTCCTTGTGTTCTCATTCATGATACAGTGTTCAACTCCAGATAAATTGTGTGAACTCAGATGACCTCTTGGATGACCAAGTCTTCAACTCCATAACTCTTTATAGAACAGTGGAAAAATCTAGTGTCCATTGGGACCAGACAAGTAACATAAATAGTGAGGCAGGCTGGGAGGAGAATGGACAAGTAAGGATAACAATGCCAGTCTCAAGGACACAATGTTTCTCTGCTGCTTCTGATTATTATGGAGTAACAACTATTGCGGGAATGTGGGTTGGGCCCAGTTCTGCCAATCTTCCAACTTTTCAAGAAAACCTAGGAAATAAGATTTTTACGTAAAGTCTTCTGGTTTATTAGTGCTAGCTCATTTTTTAAAAAGCTTTTGTTTTTAGGTAATTGTTGATTTGCATGCAATTGTGGGAAATAATACATAAAAATCCTATGCACTGTTTCCCCTAATGGGAACATGGGAACATCATACATTAAGTACAGCATATCACAACTAATAGTTGACATTGAAACAATATACCTTTTTTTTTTTTTTTTTTTTTTTGGTACTGGGGATTGAACCCATACGCATTCTACATCAGAGCTACATCCCCAGTCCTTTTTTTATTTTGAAACAAGGTCTTGCTAGGTTGATGAGCTTCTCATTACTTGCTGAGGCTGTCCTTGATCCTGAGATCCTCCTATCTCTGTCTTTCACCTGTACTGGAATTACAGGCATGTACACCATGCCTGGGTTATTGGTTTATTTTTTTTAAGAATTGTGTACACACCAAAAACAGCAAAAAATAAATAAATAAATACATAAAGTTAAGGGTTAACATTAGGCTGACTTACTACTCCTGCTCTCCACTGAGTATTAAGGTGTGGCCAGGTTTTGGGGAGCAGCCCATGACTTGGGGGTCCTTATATCTGAAGCTAGAGAAGTTAAGACATTGCTAGAAGAAAGACCTGGCCTTGTCCTTCTTTCCTGGAGGCTTTCCCAGTCTTGCAGTCCAAACCTCACTCCCCTTAGCCTATTAGTAGGTGCCTAGCTTGTGCCTGTTTTCTGACACTTGTATCTTCTCTTCCCACTGTATATGCTGACCTCATCTTCCATGTGAATGTGGTTGGTTCTGCATGTGTCCCCAGGAAGGCTAACCTTCAGTCTCTAGCCTCAGATGACCTCTGGGCTTACAGGCTTATCTTATTTACTTTCTTCAAATTCCTTCCCAGCTCCTTCTCATTCCTTCTCTTCACCAAAGCAAGTCATTTCAGCACACTTCAACTTGGTGGATATCCTAAGTATTTATTTGTGCTGGAATTTTGCAATCTTGAATATTTCTGTAAATAATATACGTCCTAATTTGGAGATTATAACTGTGAGGTTTTAAAAATAATAATAGACCTGGCATGGTGGTGCATACCTGTAATCCAAGTACGTGGAAGGCTGAGACAGGAGGATCTCAGGTTTGAGGTCAGCCTCAGCAACCTAGCAAGAACTTGTTTAGAAACAAAATAAAAATGGCTGGGGGATGTAGCTCAGAGATAGAATGCCCCTGGTTTAAATCCCCAGTACCACACAAAAAATTAAAATAAAATAATAATAATAATGATAATAGCATCATAAAAAGTAAATTTTCTAGTGTAAATGGCTTTAAGATCTCTGATACCCGCAAGGTGTGTGTGTGTGTGTGTGTGTGTGTGTGTGTGTGTGTGTGTGTGTTGCCAGGGTAAATAATGCTTGTAGTTTTCCTTCTCTTTTACAAGTGAAGGAAAAAGTTAAGGTTTTCACTTTTGCCTTGTTAATTGATTGTTTCTTGATTGATCTCTACAGAGCAAGTACCTTTTTGAACATAAGCCACTCCAGTGGAGGTAATTCCTGGGCACCAGTGCATGAGAGAATGAGAGAGGGTGGGAAGAGTCATCTCACTCACGGGGACCTGAAGTTTCTGAGTACCAAGGCATCGGTGTAAGGAATTCAGAATCAGGAAGAAGAGAAGGCAGGGAGCTTAACGCCCACACTGCATGGTCACTGTCCTTGTCTACTCAGACTGCTGTAGCAAAGGACCATGGACTGGGTGGCTTCTACACACAGAAATTTCTTTCTCACAGTTCTGAAGGCTGGAAGTCTGAGGTCAGGCTACCAGCCTGCTTTGGCTCTGATGAGGTTTCAGATAAGCAACTTCACATATCCTCCCAGGGAAGGAGAGTCAGAGTGCTCCTTGGGGCCTCTTTTATGAAGACACTGATACCATTTATGAGGGTTCTATCCTCATAACCTAATCACCTCACCAAAACTCCACCTCCCCATATCGTCAATTTTGGGGCTAGGATTTGAACATATGAATTTGGTGGGAGACACAGACTTTCAGTCCATAGTAGTGACTATTAACTCTATAGCCAGCTGCCTCCTGCAAATTGTTTTATTCCATGATGTTGTGGATGGACAATGGTTGGGATAGGAACAGCAAACCTTAGTTTGAAGTTCCTTCTAAGATAATAATAACCATTTGTGGGCAGGAAGCAGAGAAGAGAGAAGAAATGCGCGCGTGTGTGTGTGTGTGTGTGTGTGTGTGTATGTATGTATGTATGAAACAGATGAAATTAAAAAATAAAATATACTATTACATACTATAACATGTTAATTATATATTATATAAAGTGTATAATAATGCATATTATATATTATTAATATTGTATATATACATAATATATAGATATATATATACCATATCCTTTCTATAATTATATATATATGTGTGTGTGTGTGTGTGTGTGTGTGTGTGTGTATAATTATAGGAAGGAGATGAAATATATGTATACATTATGGATTTATGCTATATCAATAGTATATAATTGTGTATGTGTGTATATGTGAATATATATGATTAGTAAACCCAAAGTTAAATTTTCTGGAGCTAACTACTTCTTTTCTGGGCTTCCACACTATTCAGCTCATGGGCTTCCCTTCTTTTCTCCCAACTAGGTCAGCAGGCATGAAGATATTCTTCTCCTTGCTCTGTTTTGTACTATACATAGCTTCTTCAAGTTCTATTCTCAGTTTAAAATCACAGTCTCCAGGGATGCCAGCCAATGCTGCCTCTCTCTCCACTGGACCAGTGGAATAAGAGTGATGTACCTGTCCTAGAACTTATCTACCCATGACTTCTGTCTCTGCTGCAGACCCTTGTGCTCATTCCGCACAGCTCCCACTGAGTTCTGCAAGTCCTGATGTCACCATTTTGGTGGTACATTCCCTAGATCTTAGCTGGCAGCCCTCCCTTCCAATACTTGGGTAAGAATATCACAAGGTTTACCAAAGCCCTCTCCATGTTCCCAGGCACCTCTGTCTCCATGATCACACATTTGACTCTTGAAGCAGAGGAAGATGTGGCCAAGTCTGGATCCTGGTCTTCCTGCTACTGCTATGTACAGCAGTAGCATGGACAAGAGAAGAAGACTTTGGACTTCAGTTTTCACATTGGAAATTAAAAAGATTCAAGATGGATCATTATTATCTTCATGTTGTAGATAAAGAAGCTGAGGCAAACAGGAGCATAGGAAACTTTCCAAAGGTGTCAAAGCTAGTTAGTAATATGACAGGTCTGAGTCCAGAGGGGAGGACTTGATATTGATGGGATTTCGAGCATCCATCACTCTTGTTGTCTAGAATGCCTGAAATGGGCAAGTGGATTCTCCTTGACCCTTTAGATTCAATCATTTAAACCTGTGGTCATTTTGTCATTTTGATAATGAATATTTCCCACATTACTCTCCAAAAAGATTCTGATTTAGTCTTGGGTGGAGTAGAGGGTTTGAGTATACATCCTTCTTAAAAAGTATTCAAGGTAATTTTAATATATAGGCGTAAGAATGACTGACCTAGAGCTATGATTCCTTAATTTAGAATTCATGGAGATGAGGTGGAGGGCTTGTTAAAGCACTTCACTGAGCTCCACACCCAGAATTTCTGATTCTGGAAGTCTAGGGTGGGCCTATGAATTTGCATTTCTAACAAGTTCCTGGTGCTGTTGCTGCAGTTGTGGAAATCATACTTATTTTAAGAGGTACAGAATTAGATGGAAGGTTGGAATGGAGGTGGATCTAACATGTATTGAAAACCTGCTAGATACTAGACAGAGTGGCTACATTATTTAGTCTTTTCTAAATACTTTTGCTTTACAATTTCCACTTAATATGGAACAAACAGAACTTCTGAGAGATTAAATCTGTGTTTCTCCAATTGGGATATGAGGGGATGTGGCATTTATTATTAGGTAATCTATCTCACGGAAAAGCATTTCTTTACTCTTTTTGAGTCATGAGCTATTTCACAAATCTGATGAACTACATATATAATTATATATTATACATTGTTCATATTATTATATATGAACAATATATGTACACACACACACACCCTTTTCTAGAACAGTACATAAACACACACATGTATGCTCATGAGTACCTTTCAGGGAATTCATAGACCACTAAAGACGTTCATGGGCTCCAGACTAAGAACCCTGTCATAATTCAGTAAGTTTCTCCATAACAAGGTCTATAACTTGCCTAGACTTGTGTATCTGGTGTCTAGTATTACTGTCTGGCTAAAAACATTGTTAGTAAATGTCAGAGAATGACTTCTACAAGACTGATGAAGTGGGAAATGTACTTGAACACTTGTAGTTAATATGTTTGTAACAGCCTTTAACAGGTATGACAAGATACTCAAGGACCTCTGTGGGCCACCCTTCAAGAGGAGATTAGTAATATCTTTTCTGGTACAGATATCACAATGTGTGTCCTCTCAAGTCTGACACCAAGTCACTTCTATTTGACTCCTTGCCTGGTATTTTTGGCCATGAAGTATTGCTAGTCTGGCTTGGGTTTTCAGAGCTGTGTCCCCATATTTCTTTCTTTTTAAAATGTTTTTTTGCTGTGGTCCTGGCCTGAGGTATGAGTTCCAGAGTTGGTTTTCATAGTCAACCTGTTGCAAACTGGGGTGACTCTTAACCTGCCTTTAGAAGGCTGACTATTTTTAGGAGGATGAAGATAATAGTTGTCATGTTATGATGTCTTCCATTCGCTTCAAAATTCTTTATACCAGAATGATTTTTATGTATGTGCTAGCAAGTTTAAATTTCAACTTTTAAGGACAGTCAAATTTCTTGAGAGTCCCCATTTGAAGAATGCTCAATTCACATCATCTCAGAAAGGCCGCATTCCAGGAACAACTTCTAAAACCACCTTGGCCATCCATGTATCTATCAATACCTGGAGTCCTGCAAATATCAGAAATTGTTTTTGTGAAATTACTGACTTGCTAATTATGTAAATGAATTATTTGGAGACCTTCATGATAGTAGGACTTTGGCAGATATGTATTAGTCATATATATTTTGGAAATAATCACCATTGTTGTAAGAACAGAGTTGAAGAACCTAGCAAGGGCCAGTTATGGAGTTGCATGCTTGTAATCCCAGTTTTGGAGACTGAGACAGGAGAATGACAGGCAGGTTTGAGGCCAGCCTCAGAAATTTAGCAAGACCCTGTTTCAGAATAAAAAGTGAAAAGGGCTGGGGGTATATCTCAGAGGTAGAATTCCCCCTCAAGAAAAAGAATCTAGCAACATTTGTGGCTTGTTCCTATAGAGATGCCACCTGCATCTTAATTCCTTTGAATCCTTTGCCCAGGCATTGCTACAAAGAATTTTAATTATCAGATGCAAAGAATTTTAATTGGCTGATGCAGACTAAAAGAGTAACAGAATCCTGCCTCTGGGATGTTTGGTGTCTGCCTCCAGTAAACCTTTCATGAAAGGTGGTGGGTGGGGCACTAAAAGGACAGAGAGCTTGGACTTCTCTGAGCTTGTACAACAGGTAATATGGACCATTTTTTAATGTCTCCTTGCTAATACATGTTTATTTAATAAATGTTTACATATGTGTAGGGAAATCTGGTCTGAGGTTGGTGTTCATTATAACTGAGTAGCAGGGTCAAATTTCTTTGTAGATGTCTTATCATCTGCCAAAAAGAACCTTAGTACTTTTTTTATGTCCAAATTGACTTAGGACTATTCACAGCACTTAAGCTCTATGGCAAATTTGCTTTCAAGAGAGATTCTACTTTTTGCTGTGGTAGCAACCCACAAAAAATTGCAGTGGCTTATAATAACCAATATTTATTTCTCAGTTATGACTCTGTGTGTCAGCTTGGCTCTGATTGGTCCCTACAGGGTTTGGCTGGGCCTGATGCAAGGCTTCTGGATGGAGTAGGGTCTGCTCCTCTGAACTTATCTCCACATCAGCCCTCCCTGCCTCCTGGGAGCATTTGTTCTCATGGTGGGTCAGGGAGTAGGTCTGCCTGGAACTGGCACATCATTGCTTTTGTTCATGTTTCACCAGTCAAAGCTAGTCCCATGGCAAATCTCAAAGTAGTGGTGTGGGAGATACTGTATACTTCTTCCGTCTCCAAGAGTAGAAGGGCCAGGAGAATCACAAGCAAGGAGTGCAATCAATCACTCTCTGTTATAGTTTGAATTGAAGGTATTCCCCAAATGCTATGTGGTAAGCTTTGTAGCCAGGTTCAGAGGCAGGGCCTGGCTGGAGATGGGCCAGGGAAGGTATGGCCTGGAAGACAGTCTATGTCCCTCATCCCTCCCCTTTGCTCTCTGGCCGCCATGATGCGAGAATGGTATCTCTCTGCCACCAGGAGCCCTGTCCTGGTGCTATCCAAACATGGACTGAAATTGTGAACCCCAATTAACCTTTTTTCCTCCAAGTTGTGCTTCTCAGGTACTTTGGTCACAGAGACAAGAAAAGCTGACTAAAACATTCTCCAAGTCAAGTGATAGAACCTTTTAGTGTTCCCCAGCTACCAGTGTGATGTCAAATCCATTTAGTTCCTGAAGCATTAACTAAGAAGTATGAATTGCCTTACATTTTTGAGATGGGAATAAGTCAGAAATATATACAGCATAGGCCTTGGCCTCAACTATCTTATTGTCTTAGAAAGGTGAAATTATTTCCTCCTTAGAGAGCATGTAAGTATACTATAGAACAACATTCACAGAGAGTTGAAAAAAATACATTGTTGTCCCTTGGTATCTGTGAAGATAGATTTCAGGACCCCCCATTGAAACTCAAATTCCAGGGTACTCATATTCCTTATATAGAATAGCATAGTATTTGCATATAACCTATGGTCATCCAATTTTGGAAGGATGGCTGTTTCCTATATACTTTAAGTCATCTTTACATTACTTATAATACCTGATACAATGCAAATGATATATAAATGGCTACTCTACTGTATTGCTTAGCAAATAATGACATGGAAAAAAGTCTCTATGTTCGGTACAGATTTTTAAATTATTTTTATTGCAATTGATTGACTCTGCAGATACAGAACTTGTGGACACAGAGAGCTATCTACTACCCATAAAAAGAAATAAAATTGCTGCCATGTGAAGGTCTCTTTTAAGAGTAGCAGTACTAGGTCTACCATTTCATTTTAATACCAGCTTTGGCTCATACCTGTAGGATGGAGTAGAGGCCAAGGCTTCTGCAACTCCCTTCTTCTAATTGTATGTCCAATCAGATGTCTTGCTCCAACTCATCAGTGGGAAAAAGAATGAATAAACATTAGAAGACAAGACCCAGACCCTTGCTTCCAGTGGACCATACAGTGCTATGTAAACCACTTTGTTTTCAGGGTCCTCAGAGGTTTAATTTTTAAAGTGGGTGCCATAAACCAGCTGGCAAATTCTAAAATCAGAAAAGATAGGTATGATCTGTTTTTGGGTTACCTTTATCTATGGGACTCCTAAGCCATAGGGCACCTAAGGATTTTGAGATTATTTCCACCTCCCTATTACTGACTAATCTCAATCCCCTTTTTCTCTCTCTTTTATTTAGGGAAAACTATAAAGTCAAGATCATCAGTTTATGTGCACAGGATATTTGTTTTTATTGTAGTTCAATACTAGATGTTCTCTTCATTATTTTTGATGATTTAAAGTTTAAGAAGTACTTGAATTAAATTATAATGATTTTCATGTTTTGCTTATAGCACTTATATGGTAACTTTTCTCAGGAAGTCCTTTGGGGCATGGATTTCAAGACATTCAGCCTGGGAGCTTGAGACACACTCATCCATGATATTGGACTCTAAATAGGTCCTGGGGACCAGTTTGTTAAGTGGATGACAAAATTGTTGCCTCATAGGGAGGAAATGTATAAAAATAGATTTGTCTCCCTATCCCTGTGGCCCAACCACCCACTCTACTTTAGTCTTTTTCTCAGGTTGCTTAATTGTTTTTAATGTTTTGGTAAATGGACTATTCTTAAATGGAAACCTGGGTGAATCTAGTTTGGGTTGGAAATCACTCAAGATTTTTTAAAAAGCCAACAAACAGGAGGGACTAGGATTAGTTTGATCTCTTCATTTTCATTGTGTATAGACAAGCCCAAAAAGAAAACAACATAGTTATCCTGAAGGAAAACATTTTTGTGTTTCTAAGAAAACTTGAAAATCTTCTCTGATCAGCACCTGGTCAATAGAACCTCATTTCTTTCAAGTTAAGGCAAAATTCCTGGAGCCCCTATTTCATTTTGAATCCTTAGTAGATAAGCATTTCTTATCATAGGACTCAGGCTCCTGTGTGCCTCTCAGATACTCATGAATGAGCTCATCTCTTTGGCAAGACAGATATGGCTAGAGTGAATAGTGGGACAGAATGCCCCATTTCCCACTGGGGAAATGTTCTTCATATTGGATCTGAGAGCTAAGGAAGCTCAAAGGAGCTGTCAGAAGGGATGGATTCATATTAAAACTATGCCAATCATTGAAATCTCCCCCTGCTCCAAAGGGGGAGGTGAGAAAAGAGAAGAGTTTAGTTTCCATGAGAATAATATAAATCTCTCAGAAGGCAGGAAAATGTGGAGCTGGAATTTGGACTTTGCTTCTTTGTGTTAAGGGGAGCTAAATTCTAGCCAGAATTACTATTCTCTGGGAATGGAACTGTAGTCAGAACTATAATAGAACTGTACACACTGTAGTCAGTGTCTACCCATGTTTATGAGAGAATTGAGTTACTCAGAAGAAAGTTATACCTCCATTCCTACACTAAATAGATTCCCAACTTTCATCTTATTAACTGAATTAATTATTAAACTCTTTTCTTTAAACACTTTTTTCTTATTGGTTTTTCATTTCCATCTCTTTTCTTTGTTCCTTCCCTCCCTTCCTCCCCCTCTCTCTTTCTTCTTCCCCCTCTCTCTTCCTCCCTCCTTCTCTTCCCCCTCCTTCCCTTCCTTCTTTTCTTCCCACCTTCATTCCTTTCTTCCTTTTTTGGTTTGATTTTAACAAACTGATGCTCCACCAAGAGCATATGAGGCAGGTCCAGCCTTGATTTAAACTGTGAAACCAGGAAACTGATGTGGTGGCACATGCTTATAATCCCAGTACTTGGGAGGCTGAGGTAGGAGTATCATAGATTGAAGGCCAGCCTCAGCCAGTTAGTGAGACCTCCTCAATTCAGTGAGATCCTGTTCAAAATAAAATATAAAATAGGGCTCAGGTATAGCTAGGGGGAAGAATGTCCTTGGGTTCAGTCCACAGTACCATAAAAACAAGACAAAACAAAACAAAGCAAAACAAAAAAACTCTTGCAAAACCAGAAGGTTGGATTGGGAAGCCTTTCTACCTCCCTTCTTTCTTCCTGGGTTATATTTTAGTTCTCTTGTCACCAATAAAAGTCTTGTACTGCATGCTGAAGTCTAGTTCTCCACGCAGCCCCTCCCCCCTCCAATCTATTTTTACCTATTTTTTATCACATTTATCTATCTCTAAAAGCACTTTCTAAGACTCATCAAAATTATTCCTGCTTTTAGTACAAATCAGCATAGTTAAATGAAAGAAAATTGTCTTTATTCATCTGGGAATTAATGTCAATCTGTATCGATACTCAGGTAAAACTGGCTAAAAGCCCCTCTTCCTCCAGCAGCTTCAGGGCTGCTTCTAACTTGAGATACTACTGCTGATTTATTGATGACATGTTAGGCTGTGTGACTAAATAAGATCCTAACAAGATGGAAAAAAATTATGGGCTGGAGCTTGGTAGAGGGTATTCTTTTAAAGCAGGAGATCTTTGATTTAGGGATTATATAGACTATAAATTATTCTCTTGAATTTTGGATGCTCTCAAAGGATTTGTTACCTATGTTTCCTATTTTGCCAAGAAAGATTATCTTAAGAAAATACTTCCACTCAGTCATTCACTCAACAATCATGTACTGCGCACCTACTGTGTCTGAGTCTGTGGTAGGTACTGGGGATACAGCACAAGAAAGAGACAAGCCACACTCCTTTGTCCCCAAAGGACACTTCTAAAAGGAGAGGCTATGGCAGCACAGAAGCTCACACTGGAGGTGGTTCCTAGGAGAATTTTAAGCAGAAGGATGAGATCACGCAGGGCCAGGGGGATATTGGTGATTTGTATGTGAAATCAGCTGAATCTTGCAGGATAATATTAAGACAAAGCAATAGTCATGATAATAAGAAACTGTGCTTTAAAGATATGGCGGAAGGACAGGGTAGGCGAAAGGAAGGGCAAGTGCAGAGTTAGGCATGGCTGAGAAAGAGATGCAAATACTAGCAACAACAAGAATAACCACAATCACAACCACAATAACACAACAATAGAAAAAGCTATTCGTAGGAAATGGAGCCAGAAATACAGCAAATCCTTATTATCTACAGCTTTTGTTTTGGCAAATTTTCCTACTCCCTGAAATTTATTTGTAACCCCCATATCAATTACCATAGTGCTTTCCATTTCACTTGCAGGCATGCTTAAATTGGCAAAAATTGGAAGCCTACTGATAGTGCACACATTCCCAGCTGGGGTTGAACAAGGTGATGCTCTGCCTTCCTGTTTTAACTCTCAAACTGAAACAAGTCAACTTTGAACTCTTCCGAGTGCCACCTTTTTCATATTTTTTGTGCCTTTTTTTTTTTTTTTTAGTGTTGCCAATCTTTAAAATGACCCCACAGCATGGTGTTTGATGTGCTATCCAGTGTACCCAAGCTCAAGAAGGCTGTGATGTGCATGTTGAAAATATATGTATTAGATAAACTTTGTTCTGGCACAAGTTATAGAGCTGTTGGCCATGAGTACAATGTTAATGAATTAACCTTATACACTAAATGAAGTGTCTTTGAGCAGAAACACACACAAAACAAGATTATGTATTGATCAGTCGATGAAAATGTTGTGACCAGAGGCTCACAGGAACCTCACTGTATTTCTCTGAGAATCGAGAAACACAAGTTCAGCATTTGCTGTTGGCAGCAACTTTATTGAACATAACTAATAATGAGAATCAACCCAATAGGAATGGTCAGGTTCTGTTTGGCCTCAGATGCCTTCTTGCTAGAGATTTGAATCTAGTTTAATCTTCAGTGGGAAGCTGGATAACTGTGAGAGAAGAAGGGGAGAGAGATACATGATCTTATTACACTTCTAACTGATCATTTAATGCTAGTGGAGAATCGACAGAACGGGGGCAAGCTGGAAGTCACTTCTATAATCTAGTGGTAAAAATGATAGCTAAATCTGCTTTGATATAAAAGGACATATTAAGATGCCAAAAGTCAAGAGGAAAGGATAATTATTTGTAAGAAAAAACAGTAGTAAACATCTTCTGACATAACACAAGCATAAAGAGGTGTTTTTACGTTTTGCATATAATTGTACTCTTGATAGGCAATGCTTGATTCAGGGCTCTTGTTATTTCAACCATTCAATAGGACAGGAAGCCTAAATGTCTCTTTTCCTTCTTGTTATGGTCAACATAGTTGTCAGTAAGAATGTTGGTCAAAATAGTTATTGGTAAGTATCTTGGCAAAACTGGAAGCCAGTCTCTTTCTCCATTCAATTCAAAATACTATGGGGAATGTGAGGGAAACTGAAGCACAATAGTGAGGTACCTGGGCCTAGAGAAAGCAGAATGTACAGGATACCTGCAAATCCAGGAGCCAAGGAGTCTGGTCTGCCCAGCTGATGTGCACTGGTTAAGGCAAGAGTCTAAGTCATGATTGGTAAGATTCTCATATTCATCTCTCTCTCTCTCTCTCTCTCTCTCTTTCTCTCTCTCTCTCTCTCTCTCACACACACACACACACACACACACACACACACACACACACACACACATATCGTCCCCCGCGGCGGACCCTCGCCCTCGAGGGCCCAATGGAGATGATAATCACGTGTTGCTGGTTCAAGCTTTATTGTACACTGTGTTTCTTTTCCTCCCCTGCTTCTCTCTCTCTCTCTCTCTCTCTCTCTCTCTCTCTCTCTCTCTCTCTCTCTCTGGGACCCAGGACGTTACCCAAGCAGTAACAGTAGCTGTAACAGCAATCTTCTCTCTCATCTCACTCTCATTTTCCGTAACCGTTCCTCCCATAATCATTCCTCTCGTAACCGTTCCTCTCCTCTGTGCGAGAAGTAGAGTACTCTTAAAGCCAAACAGGGCTTCAGCCACAAGGTGCCTGCATACAGTTCTCACCTGGGAGCATTCTCAGGCCAGGAGCTCTGGCGTGCTGGTGCATGCGCTCTAGCGTGGCACAGCCCTAGGATGTTACCACCTGCAGCTGCTCCTGGCACTCTGCCAGGCACCATCTTGAGGCTAGGTCTCTCCGGGCCCACCGGGCTAAGACCCCCAACACACACACACATGCACACACACACACACACACACACACACACACACACACTGCTTGCATTTAACTGCACAACTGCACACCAGTTTTTCATGGGAGCCCCAACAATTGGACAGACACATCAGTTCAATTGTTCACTTTCTGCAGCATGAGGGACATTGAGATGCACTGACATGGTGCTGGTCTGGTTTATCCCCTTTTCCTCAGCAGGGAATTTGAAACTGAGGCAAAAGTGAGTGGGGAATAGTTGGAATGTCATAGGGGATGTACCCAGAGTGGCACATTCTATAGGATCTCCTTACAAAGAAGAGAAAGGAGTGGTCACGATATCTGAAGTAGTTTACACCATCCTTCCTCAAAGCTGGTGTCAGCCTGAGATTCTTAGAATTATATCAATAGATGAGCTTTCCTGAAAATTTTCTACATTTCACATGGATGTGAAATATAGTCATCTGAACTAAGAGTCTTATGTTAAACACTAGATGTCCAGATTTTTTAAAACTCAATAAAACATTGGTAGCTAGTCTAAATACATTTAGTAATGCATACAAGAAACAACTTACAATATCATGGCATCATGCATGTCTGCCACAGGCTATTAACTATACTCTTATGAGATATGTTCTAGATAAAGTAAATTTAATTAAATCAATTTCTATATTTTTAATATTGTGGAAATACCAATTGTCGCTAATAATCAATGATGCGTGATATTTTAATTATCCATTAATCATTTCCTTTATATAATGAATGCTTCAATCATAATGAATTTAGTTTTACATTATTTGTTTTAGAAATGAATTTTTGTAGACTGCCTTTATTACTTATGACCTAGGAATTTCTTAGAGGTCTGAAGCAAAATCAACAAATCGAATTGGTTTTGTAGTGTGATTTCTTTTTTTTCAAAGCTATTCAAGGATAAGTGGTGTGACATCTTAAGCTAGGAAATCTTTCTGTATTGAGACATAAAACTCAACTCTGGTCAATTACTTCCACAATTAGAAAACAAAAACAAAAACCTTTCTATTCCTTAAAACTCACTAGATATTCTTGACAGAGAAATATGTTCAGGTAAGTAAATTAGGATGTCTTGCCACCAAGGAAAATTGCCTTATATTTCACATTGCTATTAAATTATTGTTGAGGCTGGCCTCTAAATCTTGGAACTCTCCTATCTGCACAACATAAAGGAAAATAATTTTTCTCCATCAGTTACCAAATCCATCTGTTTCCTTACTTGCTATTCAAGCTCCCTTTTCCTATTCACCCTGGACCATGCACTCAGGTCCCTTTCTCCTGAGGTCTTTCTGGATCTGCCTTCTATTAGTCAGCTTTCTGTTGCTATGATAATGTACCTGAGAGAGGTGATTTGAAGAGAAAAGGTTTACTGTGGCTTGTGGTTTTAAAGGTTTCAGTATGTGGCCACATGGCTCCATTGTTTCTGAGCCTGTGGTGAGGCAGAACATCATTGTGGGGAGCATATGCTGACCTCATGGTGGCCAGTGAGAGGAGAGAGAGAGAGCCAGTTTTAATAACAGAGCCTCCAAACCCATTCCAGTTTGAAGCCATCAATGAATTATTCTATTAATAATATCAGAATCCTCACAGTCAAATCACCCTTCAAGACCCTACCTCTGAACACTGCTTCAATGGAGATCAAGCCTTTAATTTATGAACTTTTCAGAGATAGTTTAAATCTCAATGATAGTACTTGTGTATCATCAGCAGGCTTGTGTGAACAGTGCGCATCTTTGCTAAAGCATGGTTTCACTATATGGCATGCCTTTTGCTGGCTCCATTCAGCCTTTACATTGCAGAAATATTTCTTATGTAACAAAGTAGATAGTGATCTTTTCTTATAGGTTATAGACTTTATTAAATTATCATGGTAACACAAGTTTGCAATGCCACCAACAATGTATTAGGGTTCCCACTTCTCCACACCCTCGCCAGCAGGTGTTGTTGTTCGTGTTTTTCATGATTGCCATTCTGACTGGAATTAGGTGAAATCTCAGGGTAGCTTTGATTTGGATCTCCCTGATTGCCAATGATGTGGAACATTAGTGAACCTACCATATGACCCAGCAAAACCACTACTGGGTATATACCCAAAAGAACGGAAACCAAACTATCAGACTGATACATGTGTATCTATGTTTATAGTGGCACAATTCACAATAGCCAAACTATGGAAGCAGCCAAGATGTCCATCGACAGATGAATGGATTACAAAACTATGGGATATGTACACAATGGAATTTTACTCAGCCATAAAGAAGAACAAAATCATGTTCTTTGCAGGGAAATGGATGCAACTGAAAAACATTATGTTAAGTGAGATTAGCCAATCACAAAGAGTAAAGAAGCATATGTTCTCCCTAATATGCAGATGCTAGGGAGAAGATGGGGCATAGGAGGGTCTCCAGATAAAAAGGAGAGATCTTCGATGAGCAAAGAAGTTGATTTAATTGTAGTGGATGCATGGGGCAGAGGGACACCCTAAGGCACATGATGTACTTACACAATCATATCAAGGTCACTCACTGAACTGAACCTGAGGGGGAGGGAGGGCGAGGGAAGGGGGTGGGAACTGGGGAAGGGGTCAAATGAGAATTGTGTGCAAATATGTTGTTAACAATTTGTACTTAACAAAGATGTATGCTACAATGCATGAATTACTACAATTAAAAGTAAATTTAAAAAATTATCATGGTAAGTCATAACATTAAACCATAAATGCATAATAAATAATAAATGCATAAAATGCATAATCATTGCCATTAGAAGTCACTTTGTGATAGTTTTAGTAAACAACCTTCAGAGATAAACTTTACCTTGGCTGCTAATATTATTTGTAATGCCTCCTTATAATATCTTTACTTATAATCATATTAGAAAGCAGCTTGGGGAATTTGTGCTGTTCTCACTTCCCTAACACTTCTGATACCAAATACAATGATCTATTTTTGCCTACAGAACATTTCTGATACTAGTTGTTTGGGTGGAGTTCCATACCAACAACTAATTTTCCAACTATAGTTGGAAAATTGGGTGTTTGAATTAAATCCTTACACTAACAGACTGAAATTAGCACAAACCCATAGGTTAAAGGCTTAGTCCCACACGTCTATCCTTATTTTAGCCACTAGTCATATGTTCTGAAACCTCCACAGTTTTGACTGATTGGCTATAAACTGGAAGTTTCCTTGACCCCCTCCTTGAGTTGGATAATTTTGCAAGAATAGCTCTCAGATTTAAAGGAAAATAGTTTTTCTTACTTTTACCAGTTTATTATAAAGCATATAACTCAGGAAGAGCCCAGTAGAAAAGATGCACAGGTTGAGGTCTAGGGGGCAGGAGCTTCTGTGCCCTCCCCAGAAGCACCATCCTCCTGGAACCTTAATATGTTCATCATCCCAGAAGCCCTCTAATGCCTTCGTTTATTTTTATAGAGCTCACATTACATACGCATGACTGATCATACAATTGGTTATTAGCTCAATCTCTAACCCCCTTCCCCTCCCAAATCTATAATTACATGGTCGATTCTTCCAACAACCAGTCCCAACCTGAAGCTATTTAAGGGCCCACATAGAGTCACTTCATTAGCATAGGTATAGTCACAAAGGATTCATTATGAAAAGAAAAGGCATTGCTCTCACACAGGAATTCTAAGATTTTAGAAGTTGTGTTCCAGGAACCAGGGACAAAGATATATTTCTTATTAAATCACAATATCACAGGAAAAAAAAATCAGTATATCATAGGGGAGACAAATATAATGAAAAGCAAAAGATAAATGTATACCATTTAATCATAGTATTAGATTCTTAGGGCTTCCATAACTAATAAGCACAAATTTAGTGGCTTAAAACAACAGAAATTTTTCTTATACAATTCTGGAGGCCAGATGTATGAAATCGGGCCAGGCTGTGCTCCCTCTAAGAGCTAGAGGGTAGAATCCTTCCTTGACTCTTTCAGCTTCTTTCTGATGGCTCCAGACATTCCTTAGCTTATGAATAACTTCAAACCCTGCCTTTATCTTTACATGGACTTATTCTCATTCTCCCTTATCCTTTTCATCTTTGTCCTTTCAGTGTCTCTAATAAGGACATTTATCATTGGATTTGGGGCCCACTAGATGTTACAGGATGATCTCATCTGGAAATTCTTAATTATATCCTCAATGACCTTTTTTTTCCAAATAAGGTCACATTCACAGATTCTAGGAGTTAGGACATGGACTGTCTTTGGGGGCCACCATTCCACCCATGGCAATCATGACCCATAACACTAAACTTCAGATGTTGCTCTAATAACAACCAGAAGCTAGATTTGAGAGAATGACAATTGTAATCACCATTAATCACAGACTACTTTTATGTGTGAATCTATAAAAGAAAAGGAAAAATAAATGCAAAGTAGGAAAAATGTATATGGTGGGGGTGGGGAGATGGAAGATATTAGGATACTTAGAACCAAAAATAATTTAAAAATATTTACTGGGTAAGGAAGATTGAGATTAAAAATGGAAAGACTTTTATTTGCCAAAAATATGTTTTTGCAGACATATAGTATTACAGACCTGCTTTATATATTTATGTAGCAATTTAATAGGAGCCAAAAATGTGGTCAATATCAATGGAACTTTTCTGTTTTAAATTGGCATGACTTTTTGTGTAAACTGACCAGTTTTCACAGTTACTTAAGTATATTTAAATTGGGAAAACTACTGAGACCCCTAAGTTCCTCCATTTTTCCATTAATTTTAATACACAAAAGTCTATCTGTACTGTGCTATGTAGTCAGAAATGGAGACCACACCAGTTACTTGGAAACATGATGAATGAATCAAGTTAGTTCTCTTGCACATATTTCTAAATATTATTGAAGGTTTGACACTGTCCCTTTTAATAATCTGCTAAAGGTGTTCTTATTGAAAGGGATTTCTCTTTAGTGGAAACATAAGGGGGGATTAAAAACCTAATAGAAAATGTATCCCCCCAATCCTTAGGTAGGCTTTCCCAATTTGAATTCTTGCCCACTGTACCAATAGGTACAGAATTTTAAAACTCTTCTCTCTATAACTGCCCCCAGCACCCCACCTCCAGCTCTATCATGATAACTACTTTGTTATGTTTTCTTTGTATTAAATCTTAGGGTCACTAGGTCATTTTTCATTTGTACAATGAATACTCTGGAGCTTTTCTGGCTGTCAGAACCTTCCATAACCCAGTTCATTCCTTCTCTCCCCAAAACACCATTCCTCTGTTCCAGGCTTTTTTCCTCTTAGCTTGTCTCCTCTGCCTCTCCTATGGCATTTGTTACAAAGCTATGATTATAAGACCCTCACCAGGCTAGCTTGCATGAAGAGTTAGGCCATGTTGTCACCAGGCTAGCTGGGATGAAGAATGAGTCATGTTGTCACCAAGCTCCAGAGCTCCCTCTAAAACATAACACACTTCAAAAAATCTGAACCAACCATCCGGGAGCCCTTGGGTAAACAGAAGGTGATGTCTGTGTTGTTACTCCTCTGTGTTCTATTTCTTTATCTTTATATGGCTGCTCCTTCCTCTAAGTTTTCTTTTTCTTCTTAATTGTTCTTCAAAAGTAGCCTCTCCACCATTATCTGTGATGCCAATTCCAACTCTGTAAACTTTCACCTATAAGCTTACCCTCTTTGTTTCCTGATGCTTTTGACTAGCTGAGTTTAAGGCAGGTATCCAGTTATCTCAGCTGAAAGATTCTCTGCCCTCTCCTGCTTAAGAAAGTGGGGAACTTGGCTTGCCTCCTCCCCTCTACGCTGCTTTTCACATTCCATCAGCAAGGCTTTCCTTCCAATCATCACATTCGTGTTTCTTCAAAATGTCAATGTGACATATCACACTATTTTGCACCTTTGAATTTTTAGTATTTACTATTTTTATGCTTCCTACTAGATTAAGCATTTGAAAAATAGACACATTTTCTTCTAAGGTTCATTAATTTTTGAAAATAGATTCATACCAGTGGTTTTGTATAAATTACTGGTCAGATTACTATTTTGTGTTGAGGTGATTCAGACAACTCAATAACATTTCCTTTGAAATATTAAAATATACCAAAGGAAAGTTTTTATTCTGTATCAGTATGCTGGATTCCTACCAAATATCAAATAATATGTCTGTCTTGTTTCCCACATTGAGAAATTCTTCTTGGTGAGATTGAATTTGTCTTCCAGAAGCTTCGAGGTGAGTAAAGAATACACCGTTGTCAGTTCCCTGGGGATCAGACCTCTTTATTTAGGAACCCTAGGGCAGAATAGTTTCCAGAAATAAATCCATACTTTAGCTTTCCTCATTGTGGCGAATACCACCCACTGGAGGAAGATTCATTACCCACCCCACAGCCCTTCTTGACTAAATGTTTGCTCTGTGAGCTGACACTGAGAGGCTACTGCTCTCATTTGACTTAGAACTTTGAAGAAGATTCCCTCCAACCAACTTCTCACATTACTACTGCTGAAATTGTACAAAGGTCACTTCCTTTAGCTTCGATCTCCTTGCCTGGAAATATTCTGAGAGGAATTATGTATAAGATTTATCAACAACAAAGCCAATACTAGACCATGCAGTGCCTTCATGCAAATTAGACAAAGCATTTATTATATAGATTAGAAAATGATTGTAACATATAGCTGTATGTTAGAACAGATCTTATAATCTTCTGCTGGAAAACTGTCATAACAGATTTGAAAATCACCCGTATTATTATTGGGACACTATGTAGTCTATACTGTGCCTGATATTACCCAGCAGCTCCAGAGAAATTTATTACTAGATTCCAAAATATACACCAGTGTCTTTTCTGAAAGCACATTTTGAAAAAGAGGGCAACAGAGGTTATAAGAACACAAGTATCATCAATGGACATCAAGAGTAGTGAGAAAGAACAGACTGAAATCAAAGGCACCTTTCACCTTTCACAATTTCACTAAATTCCCATTGAATTATATAGAGAAAGTGTGTGACAAAAAGGCAATCTTTCGAAAATGTTTCCAGAAATCATGGAAAATACATTGCTTTTCTATTCTAAGTGCTTGCAATCAAATGGTCAGATGAACTCAAATAGGAAAAGAAGCCAAAAGAAGGATTCATTTTGATAGGTTTTGATAGGGTAGGTAGATATCTATAAACAAAAAAAACGTCTTTTTATTGTGGGAAGAAGGATGTTTAGTGTCTTAAACAGATATAGTTGAGAGATTATTTTGAATTATTGTTAGAGGCATTCATTTTTGGAACAAGGAAAAAATTTGATATTGTTGTGTTGTGGTATATAAAAAAAGAAGTCAAGCCTGAGATAAGTCTTTCAAGCTGGGTATAGTTATCAGTGATACAATGTGCAGGGTTTGTCTTTACTTACTGATAGAAGTTGCTTTCCCTGCTTAGTCTTTGTGCCATTCTGCATGATAAGGATTTTATCTCTTCCATTGTAGGGAAACTCAGAGCAAATGACAGAGCTGAATTTCAAGCTATGCCTGTCTACTACAAGTTGTGTCTCTCCCATCTGATCTCTGTTCATAATGGAATTAGCCAAATAGCAGTAATGGCAGAGATATCACTGTGTAATAAGTTCAGTTGTATTCTCTAAAATTCATATGTTAAAGTTCTAACTGCCAATAAATGAGACTGTGATCTTGTTTAAAGATATGAAAGGTCTTTATATAGGTAATCAAGTTAAAATGAGGTCCTGAGGGTGATCTCTAATCCAGGATGGCTTATGGCCTCATGAAAAGGGGAAAATTTAATACAGATACTCACAGCAGAAAACTATGGGACGATAAAGGTGGAGGGTGGAGACCCAAGTGATTCTGTTAGGAACCAAAGAATGCCAAAGGTTGCCAGGGAAGCCACCAAGGAGCTAGGAGAAAACCAGGAGGCAGATTTTGCCCCATTGGCCTCAGAAGACCCAGCCTGACTTCTAGGTTCCAGACCCGAGACAATACATTTCTGTTGTTTAAATTACTAGGTTTGGGTATTCTGTTAGGGCTACCTTAGCAAAGCAATCTACTGTATGACTTAACTTGTATGGCTAGAAATCAAGGATAAATACCCTTGAATTCATGCTAGGTATTTTAATGTGATGTGGCAAGCAACTAGGAGCCACTGTGGGTTTTGATAAAGAAATGGATCAGTGTGGAACACTGGGACTGGGTAAACTGAGTCCCTGAAAATCTAAAAAACCCTCACAATCATGTTGTTCATTTATCTCACATTTGATTTTTGTGTACTAACTTTGCTTATGCCTTTTATTCAAATGGACAAAGTTCACTGAACTTCATCCTGATGAGATTCCCAGCAGAGTTTCTGTGTCATTCATTTGCTTTGCCATTTTTCTGGCCTTATCTGTTGGCTTACACATGTCTTGGTGGTTGTTAGTCCTTCATGTTATTTTCATAGGCAATGGATAGTAAAATTGGGAGAGAGGAAAAAAAAATGAGGGCAACTGAGAGAGATTTGCGAAAACAGTATGTTGGATGGAGAGATATTTATCCTTGGAATGTAGGTGACAGTTGGGGCTTGAGAAAGCAGAAAGTATGTGGATGGAAATAAGATAATTTTCCTAGAAATTAATGTAAACTATTATAAGATGATCTGATAATTCCAAGAATTCCTTAAAAACATTTAAACATACAACCTAAATAATTACCTTATAAGGGCAGTCTTTGTCTTGCATATTAACCACAAGGCCAAGTAATAATCAATACTATTTGATGTGAAAGCCTTACTTGTTCTGATCTGTTCTGACCCAGACAATCCTTGGGTATTCTTTCAAGCAAATATTTAACCTTTTCCATTCTCTATGAGCATAAGCATACCCCTTATAGTATTGAAGGAAGTTTCTGCAGCTGGGGATTTTTCAATGACACTGAATTAGTTATGTAATCCCTGCAGCTCATCTGCCCTTCACAGATGGAGAATGCCCCTGGCAGGCTGCTCCCCACATTCCGCAGCCCAGGGTCCTTCTTTAACCCTTTATAATGTTTTTGTTTGAGATTGATCTATTTTTTTAAGTAAGACATGTTTTTGCTCTCTGAACTAATGTATTACATGAAGTATTAACTGGTCTCAATGATGATGATGATGACAATGATGATAGAAGCTAACATTTAGTGAATATTTAATGCTAGCAGGAAAACTGCTAATTATTTTATTTATATCACTTAATATTTCAAGGGGAATTCTGCAAAGGTTTGAATTTATTATTACAAGACCAGTTGAAAAAAATTGGCCTTTTTAATAGTCCTGTCCACTTAGGTCTGCTGGACCCAGGGTTATACATTCTCACAATGACTAAAAGCTTTGATCCTATCTCCCTGGGCATGAACCTAGGATTGCTATAAAGGAACATCACTATTGATTTATTTATTCATTTATTTTAAAGATTTTGATAATAATTTCCAAAGCCATTGCTAACAAGTTTTAATATCTCTCACTTACTTTGCTACACTAAACTTTTTTGGAATAAATACCATGGTCCCAAGTTTAGTCTTTAAAATTTTACAGAGCATCATGTACTTGTTGGTTCTAGGTCCCTCAACCAGAAGTACCCTCCAACCCCCATTGCCACCTCCTTCATTAACTAATGCATACTCATCCTTAACTCTTGTCTTGGATGTCCCATCTCCTTGGAAAGCTTCCCTCGACCTCTGCATCTGAGTTGAGGGACTTTGCTAGTTGTTCCCAGGCATTTGACCTACCACGGCTAGATCTCACTATACTGTAATTGAATGTTGATGATCTAGACACCTCCTACAAATATTTCAAGGGAAAAGACTGGTTTTAATTATCAGACACCTAATACAGTGTCTGACTTCCAGAAGTGAAGCCAGAGTGCTTGTTGAAAAAGTGAATGGGTAATGCACATCTCCATTCTCATGCTTATGAAGAAGTGCTACTGCTTATGTAAATCATCCTTTCTGCAGAGAGCTCCCCTGAAAAGGAAAGGCTCTGTCGAATTTCTTTTACTGAAAACCCAGTAAAAGTTTACAAAGTAAAATGGCAAATAAAGGAATAAACAAATGGGAACCAAGATCCCTGATAAGAATATCTTACATAATCTTTTATTATTGTTATCTTTTAGCAGTCACAGCTCAGAAGGAAAGAGAAGCTCTGATACTGAATTGCTTCTTAATTTCTCCTACCACTATTGCCTTTGGACAACATAGAAATTTCTCTTGCTTTGCTTCATAGATAGGAAGCTGACTTAGAGAACAGAAAGAACTTTATGGCAGGAAAGACAAAGATATTATTAATTTCTATTTATTTCATAGGCTGGGTTCAGCAGAACTTCTGAAACAGATGGTAGAAACAATACTTTCATAAATATTGGAACTTGTGGCTTTACCTTGTGTATCAATCTATAATGCTACACTAACTCAGTGTGAAAGATGAATATAATTTATGTGTGGTTATAAACAGCAGCAGTCCCGTGGATATTCCAGATCCATTTTGTGGAGCTGAAACATGCTTGCTTTTTGTTTGTAATTAAAACTGCAAGAATTTTTTATTAACTATTGCTCACACTTCAGTGGTTCTCTGAATATTTCTAGGTCCTCTGGTGATGACTGCTAGGCAGGTGCAGATGAACATGAAATAATGTGCATATATAAGCACATTTTTGATAACTGAAAGCTTTCATATGCTCAACTAAAGTTAAAAACAACTTGGAATGAAGAGGCAGAACCAACAAGTTTTCAAAATGCTGTTGGATGTAGGATTTTTGACAAGGTCAAACTGAGTTTATTACTCAATGGCTCAGTGGTTTCCACTTAAATCTCTAATAAAATAAGCATAATGTATAATTCCTCCCTTGAAAGCCCTATTCCACTCATTCACATCTGTGGCATAACGTCCAAAAGTCTAATTTCCAAAATGAGCTGGTTGATTTGAATGTGAGACTGTCAGATCAGGCAAAGGCTCTGGAGTCAGCCGACTAGCCATGGTATTTGCCTAATTAGATAATCTAGTTTCTGTGTTAAGGTGACTCTAGATTCAGTTCTCTCCTGGGAACTTTTTATTTATTTATTTATTTATTTATTTATTTATTTATTTATTTATTTATTTATTTATTTATTTGGGGTACTGGGGATTGAACTCAGTGGCAGTCTACCTTCAAGCTATACCCCCAGCCCTATTTTTTATTCTTTATTTTGAAACCGGGTCTCACTAAGTTGCAGAGTGCCTCACTAGGTAGCTGAGGCTGGCCAAGAACCCGGATCCTCAGGTCTCAGTCTCCAAAATGCTGGGATTACAAGCATGCGCCACCATGCCCAACTGAACTTTTTCTTAAAGGCAATCAAATTTTGGTTAGCCAAAGGTCAGTTTTAGGCTCTCTTGCCTTCTAAGAGTACAATTTTATAACATGTAAATACGTATGATCCTTCTCTATTCTTGGAATGCTATAGTGAGCTACATTCTCCCAATGCATAATTAAATTGTCTTGTTTGTATTTGAGTGTAATGGGCCTTTGGGGGTAATGTTAAGAGTTTAGGGGAAAAGAAACTATCAAGGAACTTATAAATTAATATAAAAACAAATAAATTCATTAGATTTTAAGCTTCTGTTATGATTTGGATTTAGAATGTTCCATAGAGGCTCATGTGTTAAAAGCATGGTCCTCAATTCAGCAAGGTTCAGAGGTGGGGATTTTAGGCAATGAGTGGATCCTGAGGGTTCTGATTTCATCAGTGGATTAATCCATTGATAGATGAGTGGATTACTGGAAGGTGGGACCTAGTTGGAAGAAGCAGTTCACTGGAGAAGTGCCCTGGAAGGTTTATCTCCATCACCCCACCAACCTTTGCTTCCTGGCTGCCATAAGCTAGAAGCTCTCTTCTGCCTGGACTTCTGCCATGATGCTTCTGCCTGAGAGCTGGCTAACTATGGACTGAACCTCTGAAACCACGAGCCAAATACACTTTTCCTTCCCTCAATTATTCTACTCAGATGTGTTGGCCACAAAGAGGCAAAGTTAACCCAGCTTCCTAAGGGAAGGAAGTTATATCTTTATTTATTCATTGATTCCATAATCCTTGATTGATTCTATAACACTTGAGATGTTCCAGTCATTGTCCTAGTTTCTGAAAATATGAATAAAAATAAAAACAGTAACAATATAATTATAGTCGCTGTATTTAGGGAGTTGACTATGTATTGGGGAATTTAGAAACAAACATATATAACTGCACTTTTTTTTACTGCTATAATGCCTGAGATATGCCCTTAGTATAACAGCAGGATAGTTCATCAGAGTACATGTATGATTTTTTGGTGGGGGGAGTGGTATAAAGAAGACAGCATCATGAAGCTAATGAGGTAAAGGTAAGAAAGCCCAGCTGGCAAAAGGAGACATGGGCTGCTCTGTATTGGTGCAGCCTTACTGATAGGTTCATGATTCATTCTAGTTGGGACTAGAGAGTTAGGTAAGAGCAAAATCTTGGAGGGCATTGTGTCCCAGGTTAAAGACACTGAACTTTCCATTGGAATTTTACTGAGCCATAAAGAAGAACAAAATCATGTTATTTGCAAGGAAATGGAGGCAACTGGAAAACACTATGTTAAGTGAGATTAGCCAGTCACAAAGAGTAAAGAAGCATGTGTTCTCCCTAATTTGCGGATGCTAGGGAAAAGATGGGGCATAAGAGGGTCTCCAGATGAAAAAGGAGAGACCCTCGAAAGCAAAGAAGTTGATTTAGCCCAGGGCATTGGATGGGGGCGGAGGGGGGACACTAATGTATATCAAGGTCACTCACTAAACTGAACTTGAGAGGGAGGGAGGGCTAGGGAGCAGGGTGGGAATTTGGGGAAGGGGTCAAATGAGAATTGTGAGCACATGTATCGTTATCAATTTGCACCTAACAAAGATGTATGCTTACAATGTATGAATAAAAATAAAAAATAAAAAAAAAGACACTGAACTTGTGAGCAACAAAAAGCCTTGGCATGATTCATTTTTCTCTGAGACAGTTTGGTGATCTGTTGAAGATATAGCAAGCAACCCTAGAAACAGAGAGATCCATCAGCAGTCTTAGAGAAAAATGATGAGGGTCTGACTTAGGGCACAATGTTTTAGAGATAACAACAACAGATTCAAAGGATGGAGGGTGAAGGTGCAGGAGAAAGGAGGCAAGACTCCCCAGGTTAGAAATATTGATGACCACACGAATGGTGGGGCCGCCAAGAGGGTAGAGAAGGCAGAGTGGATTCAGTGGGAAGTGGAGACATTTCACTTTTGCTATGTTGACTTTGAGTTGTCTGTAGATTACTCAAGCCACTCTGCTAATACGTAGTTAGATATACTAGTCTCGGTAGCAAGATAGATGCTTGCATTTAGAAATGGGAGCCCTCAAGAAGAAGTTGATAGTTTGCATGATGATAGAAACAGAGAGCTTCCCTAGTAAAGGTTCAGACAAGAAGAACTTGGGGCCTGAGGATAGGAATATTCAGACCACCAACAAAAAATACCTATACAACTAGGTATTCTTGGTCCAACATGATGCTTGTTGCATTCAAAATTCTAAATAAGTAAAAATGAACATATTATATATAAACTCTGGGTGTATGAATGAAAGGTAAAAGGTGCAATTAGGTAAGTTCTAAGGCAGTAGTTCTCACCATAACTCTCCAGTGGAATCACTGGAAAGCCTTTATATGTTATCAGTGGCCAAGCCCCACTTCCCAGAAAACTGCCTTAATTTATCTGGGCTGTGGTATAACCATAGGCACAAAGAGTGTGTGCACACAACATATACACACATATATGTTTTTGATACACACGTGTGAATATTTTTTAACTCTGTAAGTGATTCCAATTTGCATTTGGGTTTAGAATTTCCACTCTGGAGGAAATAAAAGGCAGATGGAAAGGATGATGGGTTATGGAAGCCCTGGCTGGGAAATTGAGGAAGGAGTCAAGAGAAAAGCTAAGAAATGTCATTTTAGCAAAAGAGGGGATTAATTTTTAAGATTTAAAAGATTTCATTACAATTAAAGTAAGAAACCAGGCAAAATCCTGGCTAAACAAAGCATTGGATTTGAGGAGCTGGATTAAAAAGAGGAACTAGTGTGGAAATGAGCCCATGATATCCTGAGGCGTGGGGTTGTGTGTGTGTAGCATTACATCTTCTCTGACCTACACATCATAGGCACATTTTACAAGAGAGCCAAGAAGCCAGTCATCACTGACTAGTGCTCAGAACATTCCCAGAGGCTAAAATAGTGTCTAGCCACAAAATAAAAGCTACTTGAAAGGCACCAAATATGGGCCTGATCTGTAAAATATACATACACAGTGACAACAGTGGACCTGGAAAGGTGGAGACACAGCCAGCTTGCCAAGAACTGCCCAGTTCTTTTTCATGTGTTTTTGAGCAGATGGGCGTTACAGTGCAAATGTTCCCTGCCAACCTTAGTAGTGGGTATATGTTGGGGGAAAGATGGGAGCCTACTTCAGTGCTGAAGATTTGATTGGAATATGGCAAGCATTATCCAAAGAGGGGACTCTTTGATGACCTGGAAGTCACACTGTTGACTTAATTTCAGTTTTAGGATCCTATGGATGAAGGCACAAGCCACTAGATGATTATTTTGAAAGCAAAGTAATTTTGTGTAAAAATAATTTAGTTCATTCCCAACGTTGAGTTCTTTGACATTGGAGAGAAAGAAGGAGGGAGAGAATGAGAGCTCACAGACCTGTGCCCATGTGAGTATAAGAACAAGTGCAGGACTATGCTTTCTAATTATCATAATTGTCATGGAAACACTGTGATTGAGTTGGCTGGGACACAAGTTAGGACTATGTGGATCATTCAATGCAGCTAATTATTAGCATTGGGTGTTAGAAATGCTTCCAGACTATGATATAGAGCAGAACACTGTTTTGGCTACTATTCTTCCATGTTGGATCTCAATACATACCAGAGCATTAGGAACTTCCCTCTGGTATGTTCTGTTCTCCACAGTGCTCAGGTTAATCATTATTCCTGGCCTGGGACTCAATCAAGTGCCTCTCTACCTCAACTTATGAGGTGTGACTAAATGGAAGAATGAGTCTGATAAGACATAGAATGTCACAGCATTATGTCTGACCCCAGGCATGGCATGACCTGGATCTTAGTATGCACATGTCTCCCAAGGTGAGGCCACTTTGCAGAGACATTCAGGTAGGCTTTATGAATAGCTGATAGAGCCAAGGAGCTACTCAGATATCAGAATACATCACTCTTACATGTGCCTGGATCTGTGAATGATTCTTCTACTAGTTGTTTCATAAAATGTGGCAGGGGCTTAGCCACCAGACATGCATTCATTCATTCATTCATTCTCTCAATATTCATTGGCTATCTATTCTATGTTAGGCCTTTGGTTAGGCACTGACCTAACAAAAAGAATATGAAACTGGGTATGGTGGTATATTTTTGTAATCTCAGTACTTGGGAGGCTGAGACAGGGGATCACAGGTTCAAGGCCAACCTCAGCAACTTAGCAAGATACTCAGCAACTTAGTGAGACATTGTTTCAAAATAAAAATTAAAAGAGCTAGGGGTGTAGCTTGGAGGTAGAATACCCCTGGGTTCAATCTCCAGTACCAAAAAAAGGGAAGAGGGTGGCTGGGGATGTAGCTCAGATGTAGAAAGCCTTTGGGTTCAATACCCAGTACCAAAAACTCAATCAATCAGTCAATAAAAAAGTCATGAGTTTGTTTTCATGGAGTTTGTAGACTACTGAGAATGAGGTGGTAAATAAGGAGACAGACATTAATCTAGTAATGTTCTAATGAGTATATAATTATAAATTGATGCAAGTCTCCTAAGGAAAAATATACTTACCCAGGAGAGCAAATACTTAACCATTGGAAGTGACTTGCACTAGGAAATCTATAATGATTTCCTTGAGGAAGTGAGTCTAGAGCTAAGGTGTGAAGGTTAGAAAAGGATCCAGAAAGTAGAAGTGGCATGTGCAAAGGCTGGGGGCTAGATGGAATTTTGAAGAGCTGAGAGGATTATATAGAGAGGTAGGATGAATAAGTTGTGAGGCAAGAAAAAGAATCAGATGACGTAAGGACTTCAAAGTCATGTTAAAACCAACAAGATGATATTGAATAGTTTTAAATGGAGGTGAGTGATAAAGAATTCTGATTTGAAAAACATCATCCTGGCTACTCTGTGGTATACAGATTGAGGGGAGGAATAGACTAACTGTAAGAAGTCTGATTCTAAAGCTATTGTAGAGAGCTAGATGTGGTGGTACACACCTGTAATCCTAGAGGCTAAGTTAAGAGGATCACAGGTTTGCAGCCAGCCTCAACAACTTCGCCAGGCCTTCTGCAATCTAGTAAGAACCTGTTTCAAAATTAAAAAATAAAATAGGACTGTGGGGGTGTGACTCAGAGGCAGAACGCCCCTGGGTTCAATCCCCAGTGACACACACACACACACACACACACACACACACACACACACACACACACACAAAAGCTACTGTAGAAATCTAGGCAACAAATGATAATATTTAAGACTAGCAGAGTAGTGAGAAAGACAGAGAGGGGTGGATAATTCCCAAGACATTCAGGGATAAAATTAATGATGTTGATTGGATTTGAGGTTGATACTCCTATCTTCCTCCCTGTGTAACTCTATGAATAGTGGTCTTTTTGGTAGAGAAATAGTAAAATGAGGTGACTAGATTTTTTCTCATTTTGGCACCAGTGTGCAGTGCAAATCATGAGTTTAATTTCTAATGTGTTAAATTCAAGTACCTTTTGGAAACTTTGTGAAAAACCCAAGGCTCCTAGAAGCATCTGTGCAGGGTCCCCAGGGACACCCTTTTCTAGTCTACCAGGGTGGCCCTTGATAGCTGGCTACAAACTAGTACCAGGAACATGGTCTGCTATTATATAAGTTTGGTTTTTCCCTAAAACTAGAGGAAGATGTGGTTCTGTTTCTGAATCCACATACATATATGCACCCAATTTGTTCTGCCAGTGTCTGGTATGGCTCTCAGGGTCCTGTAGTGGGATGGGATATATCTGGTTAAATGGATCCATTTCTAGCTGGGCTCCACCACAAACAGCTGTGTGACTTGGCCATTACAGTCACACAATGTGGATCATATTTCTTCCTATGTGAAAGATGCAGTTATGCTAGATTTTCTAATGGAACCACCAGGCTCTAATGTTTAATAATTCTAATTTCTAATCTCAATCTTCCCTAACCAGGCAGTTTAGAGAGTGAAGAGAAATGTGTTTCTAGAAATAGGGTATAGTCCTTGGCCATTCAGTATCTATCAGCATTCTTGCAGCCATAATCTAAAGATTGATCAGGTAATTTAGAGGAAGGTTTATTTTCTTATGGTTTCGGGGACTCCTGATCTCAGGGCATGGCAACAGGAGAGAGAGCACATGGGCTGCGCTGTTTACATCAAGGAAGTCGGAAGCAAGAGGGATCGATCAAGTATGGGAAGAATCATTTATAATCTCCAAGGCCACACCCCCAGGAACCTCCTCCCCTCTAGCCACGCCCCACCTACCTACAGGGTACCACCCAGGTAAATCCATTACAATGGATTTATCCACTTCTGGGATTACAACCCTCATGACTCAATTACATCAGCTCCAGTCATTAATAAATGAGCTCCTTAGGGGACATTGTATATCTAACTATATAACACATTTGGTTTACTTGCCCATCCTTTGTATATCACTCCTTAACCAGGTTATTTATCATGTCTGGCAATTTTTAAATAGTGATGTTAGTGCTATCTTCTCTTAAGTGCTAACTTTGATATCCATGGGTCATGGCAGCCTGTGATAGTCCATTGAGAAGGATTCTGGTGCAGCATGTTGGCTGGGAGAAGAAATATCGTAATGGATTGGTGATGTCTGTCCTAGGCATGAAATGGGGAGTGATGATGCTCCACCATGCTTTCTCATCCTAGATTTGAGATCTGGCTGTTTTCACTACCAGTGTGTGAGCACTATCTGACTAAAATGAATAATTGCAGGAGTGTGTGTGTGTGTGTGTGTGTGTGTGTGTGTGTGTGTGTGTGTGTGTGTGTTACTGGGGATAGGGTCCAGGGACATTCTACCTTCTAGGTACATCCCCA
Source organism: Graphiurus murinus (assembly GCA_004027655.1). NCBI lineage: Eukaryota > Metazoa > Chordata > Mammalia > Rodentia > Gliridae > Graphiurus > Graphiurus murinus. The sequence goes on along the minus strand of PVLC010004609.1, from coordinate 15,123 downwards.
GACCTATTTTATTATTATTTTTTTTCTTATTTTGAAATAGGGAGTCTTGTTAAGTTCCTGAAGCTGGCCTTGAACCTGTGATCCTCCTTTCTTAGTCTCCCAAGTACTTGTATTACAGGTGTGCACCACTGCACCTGGCAGGCTATATGTTCTCAAACATATCCTGGAACTGAAATTTTCCACTCTGTTTTATTGTGTTGTATTCTAAAGTCTCTTCCAACAATTTGGTGGGCTAATAGGAAAATAATGACTAGATGTCTAGATAATTTTGTGTAATAGTTAACATTTAGCACTTCCTGCAAAATATAAAAAATGTCTACTTTTCTAGTTTAAACAGGAAATAGTTCTATATTTCTTAATAGTTTGAGAGTCATTCAAGAACTCAGGGTTAGTCTTCTCAACTTGTGCTTCTCAGATTTAATGTTTATACATATCACCTGGAATCTTGATAAAAAACTCAAATCCTGGACCTTACTTCCAGGGATTTTGATTCAGTTGATCTAGATGAAGCCCAACATACTGACAAGCTGCTTAACTGTAACCACAGTTAGGATAGCAAAGGTCTAAACAGCGCTTATCATTGCACAAAGACAAAGATAGAGATAAATTAAAGAACTTGATGGTTGGTAGTTAGGCCATACCTTGAAATTTACTTACTATGGGAAAATGATACTATTCCCTAAATCATTTCTTTTATTATTATTTTTTTTCTTTTGGTACTGGAGATTGAACCCAGGGGGATGCTACCTCTGAGCTGAACCCTCAAGCCCTTTCAGTTTTTTAATTTTGAAACGGAGTCTCACTAAGTTGCTGAGTCTGCCCTCAAACTTGGAATCCTCCTGTCTCAGCCTCCCAAGTCCTGGAATTATACACGTGTGCCACCATGCCCAGTCCATAAATTCTTGCTATAAATTTATTTTCCTATGATTTATTTCTTTTTCCTAAGAATGGAATGCAAGAAAAAATACTGGTTGATTGAAATCTTTGATTAATCACATTTCAGGCAATTCAAGATTTGTAAAGCTTTTAGAACAATCAGTCTATGCCACAAAATGTGGTTACTTAATTGTAACTTTCTTCTTTAAACTAATTGTTTTATTTTATTGCAAAAAATGGTACTCTTTCCCCATAAGAAATCCAGAAAAATGTAGAAATGCACAAAATGAAAGCAAAGACTATCATCTCTCAAGCTTCAAGCATCAGATTCAAGAGCATCATTAAACACTTGGAATTGTTTGGTGGTGTGTGACCTTTTCAAATTTTTAATGTACTTGTATAACTCTTGTCTGTTTCTGTATGCATATGCATATACAGACAGACAAATGTTTTAGAGGAAAAAAACAAATAAATGCATTTTTTCCTTTCTAAAAGTATGTTTTACTTTAGGTCCCAGGACAAGATTCAGAGGCCAAATGTAAACATTCTCTCCCTCTTCTCCCACTCCCCTCTCTCTTTCTTTCCCTTCCTCCCCCCTTCCCTCCCTTCCTCCCTTCCTTCCTCCCTGAGTCTCCTCATTTCCTTCTCCCTCATTTCTACACTTTGCTTTTGGATACATTTTATACATATCTTTCCAAAGAAGCGACACATCTATTTACTTACTGGGGTTTTAGTTGTGTTGCTCTGGCACCCTTCATCTGACTATGGATCCCAGGTTTTATTATTTTATATGTCACAAGGTACTTTACACAGGGATAGGTATGAGACCCTTGGTAATTATATGCCTGCTATATTTTCTCACCCTTTGAGGTGTCCTGACATTACATTGGATCATTTTCTCAGATTAGGAATGTCATATTAATAATGTTTTTTTTTCATTTTGTCCACAAGTATTTGTTGAGCACCTAGTATGCCAGGTATTGAGCATCTTCTTGCACCAGGCACTAGGGATACAAAAATAAATAAATGAGAAAGCCATAGTTTGTGTACACATCAAGCTGACAATCCAAGTAAAGATAAGGTTGTGGGGCATTTTACTGTACTTTAACCCTAAAAATATGATACTTCGTAATTTGTGGGTTTTTTAAAGAGAACAAGAAAATCCTACTAACTTTCTTCCCTTCACTTGACATAAAGGATGGCGCCATCTCCAGCCCTTCCATCTCTCCCCCAACCTTGGATGAAATCCAGTTTACACACATCTGGAGCTCAGAGGCAGGCTGGGGCAATCCAGAAAATAATCCCTTCTCTGAGGACGACTCAAAGGACATGCAAGGGCAAGACTAAATGGTTATTATTACTTCCAACAGAGAGCAATATGCACATCAGGATTTACAGGATACATGGTGGGCTTTATTAATTTATTTCTTAGGGCAATGAAGTGTGAAATAATGTTTTTCGACCAATGCAGAGGTAAAGTGTGAGTTCATGTTGCAAACTCAATGAAGGTTATACCTAAACCCTATTTTGCATGAGGCACCACTGGCATATTATATAAATAAACTTCTATCATTATACATAGACTAGCATTATTGACGAGATGGCTCTTAATAGCCTGGTTGCATTATCTGGATATTGAGAGCATAGGGATTTATTTTCCTGTGGCATAAGTTACTTTACTATTAGAGTTTCTTATAAAGCTTGGTTAATGAAATAATTAAAAACAAATTGCTCACATCTGCATTGGCAGGATAAGTTCCTTAACAAATCACCACTCCACAGTCATTCCAGATTGGGTTTCTGAAAAAAAATACCCTTACAGACTTTTATCGGGAAGAATGAAGACCATATAGGTTTTAAATGTAATACTTGATAATCTTCTGACAATGGTTGAGCTGCACTTAATGAGCTTAGCTTCTCTGCAATTAAGATGTTCTGAATTGGGGTGAGATGGAATGGGGGAAGGTTTCCTGCTTTTCAATTAATTTCCTGGGTGGCAGATGCTGCTTTTCCTCTGATATGCTTTCCTTGTCTGTGGGCTGCTGGGCTGGTGCTGAACCTGTCAGACCTGGGAAGGAGGGCGAGTGGGTTAATTACACCTGCCATTTTTCAGCCCACCTGTGACTTGCTGGTAGTGGAAGGAGTGAGCTCACACAAAACTTAGCAGATGGGACCTGAGAAGTTGGATTCAGAGTCTCCAAATTGTTTTTTTCTGTGAAAATTGGAGAGTTGATGTAAGAATGCAGATTGTTTAGTGTCTGTAATTTACCATAAAAAGCAGGAAAAAAAGTGTGTATTATATGGAATTCCTGCAGGATTAGCACTAGATATTTTTTCTATTCACAAATATGTTTTGTCTTATCTCTTTTATTTAGTCCAGGTTTTTCCAAATTTCACTCATTTGGGAATAACATTTAGACCTACACTACCAGTTACTCACTCACCTGCTATTTTTTCCTTGAGTTAAACTCTTTTTAATTTAGTATAAGCTAAGAAAGAATATTGACTGGGCATGGTGACATACACTTTAATTCCAGTATTTAGAAGGATGGGACACGAGGATTGCAAGTTTGTGACCAGCTTCAGAAACTTAGTGAGACTGTTTCAAAATAAAATATAAAATAGGGATGGGATGTGGCTCAGAGGTAGAATGCCTCTGGGATCAATCCCAGTATCACGAGGAAGGAAGGGAGGAAGGGAGGAAGGGAGGAAGGGAGGAAGGGGAAGGAAGAGGAAGGAAGGAAGGAAGGAAGGAAGGAAGGAAGGAAGGAAAATTCAAGTAAAGATAAACGAGCAGAACGTGGTAGCATGCGCTTATAATCCCAGTACTTAGGAGGCTGAGACAGGAGGATTGCAAGTTCAAGAACAGCCTCAGCAAATAGTGAGACTCTCATCAACCTAGTGAGACCCTGTTTCAAAATTAAAAAAAAAATAGTACTGGGGATATAGCTCAGGGGTAGAATATCCCTGGATTCAATCCCTAGTCTCACACACACACACACACACACACACACACACACACACACACATTATATATATGAACATAAACCAGTTAAAACATTAGTCTTATTTAGTTTTTATTTTCTTCTAATAAACACTGAAATTGGTTCATAATTATCAAGATGCAAGTATATTTTTCTGTGAACTGCCTAAAAGCACTCCACAAAATGCCAGGGGTACGTATAACATGACTTGGGAACCCATCCAAGCTTGGTCTGTTCTAACTGATGCCAGGCCGGTTGTAAGACTAGCCACAATGGATTCTCTCACCTCCCTCTTCTCTGTCTTTCCACAGCTCCACTGCCCTTATACATCATGTCCTCCTTTGAACATGACACTCTGCTGCCCTGCCATCATCTAACTTTCACGCTGCTCTGTACGACTGGCATAGGTAGTCTATGAATTCTTTTCCCCAGCAAATCAGGGGACACAGGATGCTTAGCTGGACAGAAGTTGAAATTGCCGCTTAAACCCTTCTTCCTACCTTCCTTTGCTCTCATGCAGAGCTCTTCATGTGAAGTGCTTTAGTTGACTGCTTTTCCCTTTCATTTCCTCCTAGTTTTCAATTCAGGTGAGGAATGATAATGGGAATAATTTATTCCTCATTACTTGCTTAGCAAAGACCAAATAATGTGGTTTTGGCAAAACTCTTTGCTGTGACATTCACTGGGAATACAACAAGATTGTTGTAACATTTTTACTGTACTTACTACAGCATGTACTCTTTAGAATTCATCCTTACACTTAATAATTTGAATCTTTGACCAATCTCCAATAATTTAAGTTTGGCTTTGGGATGAATAGTAGTGCAGTTTGATCTTGGGTGGCAACTTTTCTATTTTGATTATGTATAATTTTGGCAGCTTTAAACTGAAATAAGGGATAATGGAGATACAAGTGTTTCTGGTAGATGATTGTAGATGAATGGAGAGAACCTAGCATACAGAAAGAAATTTGATATTGAAGGAAGGGAGGAAGGGAGGAAGGGAGGAAGGGAGGAAGGGAGGAAGGAAGGAAGGAAGGAAGGAAGGAAGGAAGGAAGGAAGGAAGGAGAGAAGGACTCTTCTGAATTTTACTTAATTGTTTGATTTCACTAATACCTTTTATTCGGGGAACATGGAAATCACTATGCCTGGTATCTCAGACTTCTGCCCACTTTTCTAGATGAACACAAACACAGATATTATTTCAAGCCTCTTTGCTGAGCTATGGGGTTGTGTGTATTCATCCAAAAAGGAACCCAAGTTCCCTGCAGGAACAGAATGTATCCTGACAGCTCCTCTGTATTTCAGGTGGTCCCCCAATTCCATGTCTAGTGCTGCTGAAGATCAGCTCTTAACAGTTGTGCTGTTTGTAGACCCAGTATGATCAAGAGAAGAAATCACAGGAGATAAGAGTGGAAATATAAGTAAGGCCCAAACGCTCAGACTTTATTCTGTAGACATTAGGAAGCCATCAGAAAGTGTGAAGCAGAGTAATATAGGAATCAAATCTGTTTTTGAAAGATCCCTGTGGGGTTTAGAGTGTGGGAAGGAAGAGATGAGACCAGAGCCAGGCACTTTCAGTGAGATTGTCAAAGACAGAAACTTAATTTCAGGGGCGGTGATGAGGGGAGGAAGGGGGTATATTTCAAATGCAATTAGAATGTAAAAGCAAGAGAATGTGGTGACAAGAGATTCAGGCAAATGGGAAGAAGAAGAAGCTGAGGGAACTGCCAGATGCCTGGTTGGTTTGAAGAAGTAGATGAGGATGCCACATCAACATGGTTCTAGTTGAGATACAAAATGCTCAGTTTAGTTTCAGATATTTGTCACAATTTGTTGGAATTTGTTCCCAATTTCGGTTACCACTGCCCTTATAAATTCATTCGTTTTTTTAGGTTTGACTGTACTGAACTTGAGATGTCATGTACTAGAGTTAATTACTCATTTCTAATACCCTTGTTTTTATAAATTCATTCTTTTTTTCATTCATCCAACAGATGTTCACTGAAAATTTGTTGTACCTTTGCTTGATCATGTTATCCAGTTCCACTGCTATTCCTTGGATGCCTGGCCAGGCACTTGGTCCTGCCAGAGCCCACTTCCACAAACCTATTGGGCACACCTGAAGCCCTTCCTCACCTCTTTGTGGTGCTCTTTCAGACACTGGACTTCACTCCTTTTTTGGACTTCCTATATTTATTGACACATACACTCTTAAAAATATTGGCTTTTGGATCATTTTCCATCTCTTTTATAGACATTTAAATATAGGCTTGATCCATTTCCCATGGCTCACTTCACAGTTCTCACCACCTGTAGCCCATTTTGTCTTAGATGAATATCAAAATAATATGATTTTGGAACACAAAAATAGTAGTAGATAAGTTTTAAAATTCTCCAAAAAATATTAGACTATGGGGAACAGTATGTTGAAGAATAAGTATCCATCATTTCAAGTGATAGTGGAAGTTGGAATAGAGGGATTTCTCACCTAAAAAGGGTTTCTCATAGGGACTTGGCCACATTGCCAACTAACCATCTGCTCTTCCCACCCTCTGCAGAGTGATGACAGTACAAATTTATTTATTTATTTATTGACACTGGAGGTTGAATGCAAAGGCATTCTACCTCTGAGCTACATCCCAGCCCTATTTTTTATTTATTTATTTATTTATTTATTTATTTATTTATTTATTTATTTATTTATAAAGAGGGTCTCACTAATTTGCTGAGGGACCTCACTAAGTTGCTAAGGCTGGCCTTGAACTTGCAATCCTCCTCTCTCAAATACTGGGATTACAGGCATGTGCCACTATGCCTGGCATTACAATATTATTTTAAGAGGGTATTAGGAACACAGAGTCTCTGAATTTGTAACTTAGAGGCTATTCTTCTAGGAGAATCTAGAATCCAGTTGGCTTTTGAGTCTACACTTAATGGAATTTCAAGAGACCATTGAGTATTTCTGGACAGAGGAAAGATAGCTAATTTGGGGCAAAAATTGTATTGAGCATGTTTCTGAAGTTGATTACTTCTCCAGTTGTATGTCTTTTATTGTAGTATATTTTGAAAATGCCTGTCCTTCCTCTGAAGACCAACAGCACAGAGAAAAATAAGTTTTATGTTTGTTTGTTCTTAGTAAACTATTTTTAGAGAAACTTTAGGTTTATAGCAAAATTTAGCAGAAGCTATAGAGATTTACCATATGCCCTGTGCCTCTATGCAACACTCCGTACCATAGTGGTACATTTGTTATAACTGACAAATCTCTATTTATACAATCTTATCACCTTATCACCCAACACCCATAGTTACATTATGATTCGCTCTAGATGTTGTGCTTTCTATGGTTTGCATGAGTGTATAGTAATACGCCTTCGCCATTATAGTATCATACAGAATAGTTTCATTGCCCTAAAAACCCTCTGTGTTCTGTCTCATTGTCCCTTCTTCTCCCCCTTAAGCCCTGGAAGCCACTTAATTTTTTTATTGTCTTCATAGTTTTGCTTTTTCCATAATGTTATATAGCTTGAATTATAGTAGATAGCCTTTTCAGATTGTTTTTTTTTTTTTTCCCATTTAGTTATATGCATTTAAGTATCTTCCATGTCTTTTCATTTCTCAATGGCTCATTTCTTTATAATGTTCCATAACATTCTAAGGGCTGCATGTACCATAGTTTATCTATCTATTTATCTACTAAGGATACCTTAGTTGTTTCCAAGTTTTGAAAAAAAAATATGAATAAAGGTACGAAAAACATTCATGTGCAGATTTTGGTATGGATATAAGTTTTCAGTTCCTTTGAGTAAATACAAAGAAGCATGACTGCTCCCTTGTTATCCTCTGTTATGTTATATGAATTTTATATATATTTTATTTATTTATTTATTTATTCATTTACTTATTTATTTGTGGTACTGGGGACTGAACTCAGGGGCATTCTACCTTCGAGCTATACCCCCAGCCCTATTTTTTATTCTTTATTTTGAAACCGGGTCTCACTAGGTTGCGGAGTGCCTCACGAGGTAGCCAAAGCTGGCCTCGAATCCGGATCCTCCGGACTCGGCCTCCCGAATGCTGGGATTACAAGCGTGCGCCACCACGCCCAGCTAATTTTTTATATATAGATATGTGATTCATTTTAATTAGTTTTTGTGTTGTGCCTAAGGTCTTTGTTTATATTTATTTTTTGGAATGTGGATCTCAGTCTTTCCAGCACCATTTGTTGAAAAGATTCTTGTCTTCATTGTATATCTTTTGTTCTTTGTCAAAGATCAGTTGACTGTATTTATGTGGGTCTCTTTCTGTGCTATCTGTTCTATTTCATAGATATTTTTTACTCTGATTTCAACAATACTACACCATCTTGATTGCTTTATCCTAATGGTATATTTTAAAGTAGTATCAGTCCTCCAACTTTGTTCTTATCCTTCAGTACTGTGCTGGCTGTGTTGAGTCATTTACTTCTCCATATCAGCTTTTGAATTAGTTTTTTAATATATACAAAATATCTGGATGGTATTTTGATTGGGATTGCATTGAATCCAAAGATCAAACTTGGAAGAACTGACAATTTTGATAATATTGAATTTTCCTATCCATGAATATGGAATATCTTCTCTATGATTTATTTCTTTGGTGGTATAGTTTCACTCACATGAATATTATACATATTTTGTAAGATTTGTACTTAAATATTTTATTTCCTTATTGATAAAGTGTTTGAATTAGAATCACAACACTGAGACATCTGGGTATCACATGTCTGTGCTATGATTATGTTAGTATTTTCCCAAACACAAGTGAATTCTACAAAGAAGATATTGATATTGGAGGAGAAGATGAAACCCAGAAGTTGCCTATGGTATTAACTGTTCAGAGAAGTTATGAATGACAGTGATTGTAGGAGAATGAAGGAGAAATGAGAATGATGAAAGATGTTCAGAAGGAGGAATAGCAATTAGTCAAAGAGTTATTCATCAGATAATAGGTGAAAATATGAGTCCTCCTGTCTGTTTCTATTTAGTTGGTCTGGAATATAGTTTAAGGATATGTATTTAAGACTCCCCCCTTCCCAAGTTGATTTTGGTCAATGAACTCCAAATGGTGTTGAAGTTGGAGACAAACATAAGTGATACTTCCAAGGATATCAGCCTTAGAATCCAATAAAAATGTTGCCACTGACAGAAATGAATAAGCCAACTTATAGAGGGAAAAGAAACAAGATTTTTTGGATAAGCATGCAGAGATGAGAATGTTACACAGTCAGTATAAAATAGGGAGATCACTTTTATTGTCTCTTCAAGGCTTCAAATAGCACACAATTCCTTCTTTTTTATAGGATAAAATAGAGTGGGTCTGCCTGCCTTCCCATTAAATTTCTCCTTATTCCTATGATGAAATCTTTATGGAAGACTGACTCAGCTGGCTCCTTAGTGATCCCTGGCTAGCCACATAATTTCTCATTCCTTCTGTCTTTGCTCATAATAATTGATCCTCCTGATCATTTTCCCTCCCTGAGCTTTCAATATATGAATCCCACTCATCCTTCAATGATCACCTCAAATTTCATTTCTTTACCAGAATAATATGTATTTTTTCCATGCTAATTGTAGTTTTTCAGCATCTATTCATTCTGTGGCCATAACATTGTCATTTAACCTTGTATGCATGTTTCTTACTAAACCATATTATAATCATGGGAGATAGGGATTGTGGTTAATCCAATTCTTCATCCCTAATAAACTTGCATAAAATGGTAGATTTCTACATTTTTCAGGAAAAGATTGCTTAGGGGCATTTGTTGAAGCCATGAAACTTAATGAATATGTGATTAGAAAATGCGAAAGAAGATGAACAGGGGTAAGTCAGCAACAGGTGAGAGGAGGAAGCCTAGTACCTCCTCTACTAGTACTAAAGAATGGAGGCAGAACTGAGCAGGGGCAGCATGTAACAGCCCAGGAACAAAAACTTTTTGAGAAGGAGGGAGCAGCTCCCATTCTTTATTGATTCAGAGCTTAGAACATATGTGAGTGAGAGCATATATTATTTTTATAATAAAACAGAGGATGTACAAACTTTACATGGCAGACTGTATATACAGAAACTCACTCTTTCATTCATATTTGAAGAAATATTTATTGAGTGCTTACTGTGTGCCAGACACCATGAATATAATCGTAACATTGCAAACAGGTTTGTTCTTAACTTCTAAAATGAACATGACTGCCATCTCCTTGCCCTTTCATACCATCTGAAAATGATGAGTTATGTTATTTCACATGGCATTAAGGAGCACATGGCATTCATTTTCATGGAAATCTAAACACACACAGATGTCTGATTGTGCCTCCTGGCCTAGAGATTTAACTATTAAACAAGGGCTACTTTTTTTTTTCTCATCTTCCACATGCTTTGAGTAGATGCTTGAGCATGGAGGTTCTTTTTTAAACAATGGCTTGCGAAAGTCTGAGTTTTAATCCCAGATGATGGTTTTGTGTACAAAAATCTTACTGCAAAACCAACAGATTTTTCTGTCATTTGGAACTAGAGGCATTAGTTGATTAGAGACCACCACTTCTCTTTTGAACCACAAATGAATGTTCACAGACCCTGCTTCTTATTTCCTATCAGGAATTTTATACTGAGAAGCAGAAGATGTATGCCTTGCTGGGGAGTTGATTGAGAACCTGTCTTCCAAAGATTTTTCTAGTCTCCCCTTGGTTGGGAGGCACATTAGAAGAGTTGGCAAATTTGCTTGAATGAATCTCATTTGTTACTTTCAGGTCAGTAAGCATCTTACACATTCAAAAGCCTATTACACCCTCTTTGTCAGGTCCCATAACTTCTAAGCAAGGCCCTCCCCAGAGAAGAGTTAACCAAAAGAAAATGAGGTCCTTTAAGTCTTACATATGGGAGGGGGGTTCTGAAAAGTAAATGTTTTGATGATCAGGCATTTAAGAAATACTAAAATGACATTAGCCAAACTTTTTAAAGTGACTTCATTAACTTCTTGAAATTACATACAAATTAATAGGAATTTTATTATTAATTCTTCTAATTTGTTTATAGTAGGCTTTGAAAAGGGTCTTATTATTTTCTTGAGTCCAGCTATGCATTGATGAGACTCATTAGGCATAATGGAATCTAGCAATTTATCACAAAGATTAAAAGCCTTTTCCACATAACCTCCACTTACCCTTTATATTTAGAGGCACCTCCTTAGCATCAATCAAAGGCATAGTGTAATTCCCCAAATTTCTCAGTAACAGTATCTCCCAGTAACTAAGCATGCCCTTCCTCTTACCCAAATTTACATGAAGACTCAATTCTTTGGATTCAAGTGAAGTTGCAAAAAGTACACAGAGCTGAGTTGTTTGAATAAATGCAATCTAGTCTTTTCTATCATTTCTTTCCCAAGCTTTTTCTGGTCATATTTCTACACTCGAGCCTTGTTCTTCAGGGAACTATCAGAAATCAATGCTCTTTACAAATGCTAAAGGGCTCTTTCTTGTTATGAATGGAACATTAGCCACCTAAGGTCTCCTGACTTCTCCCATCATGACTAATAGGATTGTAATTTCATCAAGGTCTCCAGTGACATCAAAACCATACCAGTTAAACATTAAGTGGATTTAGATGTCACCTGATCTCTGAGATGAAATTCAAAGCACTATCTGCTTAAAGGTTCCAAGGCAATGGCATCCCAGCTAAATGGACCACTCTGCCCCAATCAAGGTGTCTTTGGTAGGACAGATGGAATGAAATAAATCACTTAATAAAAAACCACTCCAAACAAAACAAAATACAGAACACCTAAGCAGACACAAGGAAGACACAACTTGTATTTTAGTCTATCTTCTACATTTATAATCTCTCTCACAAATAAAAGAAAACACCCAAATGCTGTTTAATCTTAATAATATCTCATTTTTGCATGTAAAGAAAATGCTGCTGATCTAATGTTCCTGTGTGTAAGACATGTGGAACATTGTCTTTTTTGTGTGTATATGATACTGAGGATTGAACTCAGATATTCTCTCTCCAAGCTATACCCCCAACCCTATTTTATTTTTAATTTTGAAACAGGGTCTTGCTAAGTTGCTGAGAACCTTGTGAAGTTGCTGAGGCTGGCCTTGAATCTGCTATCTTCCAGTCTCAGCCTGCTAAGTACTGAGATTGCAGGTGTGTACCACCATACCCGCTTGCTTGTCTTTTAATTTGCTTTCCTTTCATGGAAATTGACTTATCTGTCATCCATATTTGTATCCTAGTCCAGCATTTGTGATAGTCACATGAGATGAGTGTGGTTGGAGCTTTGGGATAAAATTAAACTGTACTATAAACTAGAAGCTTGAACCTGGCCCTTCTACGTCAGTGCTCAAACCTACATTGGTAAACAGAATTGTAATAAACAGACAGAAACAATTACTAGTCTGTTGGTTTGTTTTTACCCACTGCCCTGCCTTTTGAGATAGTGAGCCTCGTATTAATGCATCTGTCTTTGCCAGGGGATTAGTGTTTTCAGAGAGATCCATTTAAAACCTTGGGGCCTTTTGTGACTCCACCTTATGCTTTCGCCTCTAATTCTGATTCCTTGTCACTTTACACTGCCTAACATGACCTTCACAGTCCTGGACCTGGCCTTTGGGACTTGTCTTCCCTTGCTAAGCCACCCTGCCCACTGCTGGAAGGTGGACAGGGTGCACATACCTTTCATCCCATGAGCCTCTTGGTGGAAGTCACCCAGTATTCCCATTCTTTCCACATCACATCTCAACCTTTCTTTCCTTGGCTTTTGAACCCTTCTGTGATCTGGCCTCACTCTGCCTGTCCAGTCCTACGCCTGCACTGTCCCCCCAGCATATGTAGGGTGTTATTTCCACCATCCATCACTGACATGTCTGAATATGTCTTTGTGGAAATACCCTTCCTGATCTTAGCCTTTTGAAAGCATATTCTTTTTTTTGTGTGTGTGTGTCACTGGGGATTGACCCCAGAGGCATTCTACCTCTGAGCTATACCACCAACCCTATTTTTTATTCTTTATTTTGAAACAGGGTCTCACTTAGTTGCAAAAGGCCTTACTAAGTAGCTGAGGCTGACTTCAAACCTGCAATCCTCCTGTTTCAACCTCCCAAGTACTAGGGTTACAAGCATGTGCCACCACACCTGGCTTGAAAGCGTATCTATTTCTTTGTCCTTGAAGCCTTCTCTGAGACTAGTAAGGATTGTCTTTTACTCCTCTGGTTTTAGGGATCTGCAGTATTTGTCCTACAATGTTACATTTCATCTCTTTTTTTTTTTTTTGGATTTACAGCAGTTATGTAAATGGAGAGTATCTTACAATATGTGACCATTGCTTCCTACCTGTATTTCTTGCCTCCTTAACTCAGTAATTGGCTTTTTTAAGGCAGGAGCCATTCCTCATGCTTCATTTTGAAACACAGCATGAAGAGTAATGGCAAGAACACTTTGGCTTAGAGCCAAAGGCCTTGAGTGTAAATATGGTTTTACTACCAATTAAAAATGTGATGTTAGGTTAGTCACTTGGACCCTAGGGACAAAACTACATATAAACTGCTAATAATTGCAATCTTCACCAAAGATAAAGAACTACTTTTTTTCTGTTCATAAAATAATACTATCTCATTACAAAAAGGTAAAAAGTACAGAAACACAAGAGATATTGCAAACCAGCTGAATTTGCACTACCTTGAGATAAATACGGTTAACATTTTGTTATTTATCACATCTCATATTTTTCCATCCATATTTACACACAAGTAGGAAATTGATCTATCTATCTATCTATCCATCTATCTATCTATCCATCTATCCATCATTTCATCCATTAATCTACCTATCCATCTACTAATGGAAAAATAGTTATATATTGGCAACTTTTCCTCCTGAACAACAGAAGGTAGATATATCTTCACCAAACTCTTATGATATTACATGAATATAAGGGCATATATAATTCCTTCTTAAAAAATGTAATTTCAAAAGTGATATAGGAATAAACATATATACTGACTGCAAAAAAGGGTATAGGATCTCTGACTTATCAACTTTGATGAGATATTTTATTTCTACTTTTCATACAGAGTTTTGAATTTGACTTTCTGCCTTTCTAACAAACGCACGTCTGTTTGCCCATAATGCCCTGGGCAGCTGAGGGGATGAGTCTCTGCCTCTTGCTCCTCAGGAATCCAGTTTTGTCCCCATCACACAGGTACCCAGTCTCATAGTCATAATCTCCAAAACCAAAAGCTTAGGGAATCAGATTTTTTCATTTTTCTTTTCTTTGTATTCATTTGCCACAGTTTGGCTCAATTTAGTTGGCAGAAAACCTCCTGTGAATTGGTATAAGGCAATTTTGAGTTTTTATTTAATTCATTTAGTGAGGACATTTATGTTACTCACTTCAGAAATATTAATGTATTTGATTATGGGTTGCTGCCCCTGTCTTTACTGGGAGTGTTTCATAATATATATATTCTCTTTTACCCATTTAGTAAATATGAACTATTCTGAATTCCACAATGCACCTGGTGCAAAGGGTTTTAAATAAGAGGTTGTAGCACTGTCTTGATTTTATGAGATCTATAGTTTCTGTGACTAAAATAAGAGCTTTGTTTTATATATGTTGGAGATTCAGTGTGGTTTTCAAACTTAATACAGTCACATAGCAATGATGAGAGCATATTCTAAGAAATGCATCCTTAGGGTATACTGAAACAAACTAACGTGGTATATCCTACTACATGCTGCTGCCCATAGGGTATAGACGATTGCTCCTGGCATGAATTGGGTCATGTTACTGTATTGAATCCTGTAGGAAATTGTAACACAATGGCAAGTATTTTTGTGTCTAAACTCATTTAAGCATGGGAAGGGTACAGTAAAAATACTAGACAAGATATTTTCAGATCCTTTATAATCTTGTAGAACCACTGATGTATTTGTGGTCTGTCATTGACTGAAAGGTCAATCTCTAGCAAATGACTACATTTTTTTTTTTTTGCTTTAGAAAAAATCTTCAAATAAAATATTACCTAAGCCGGGCATGGTGGCGCATGCTTGTAATCCCAGCATTCGGGAGGCTGAGACCGGAGGATCCGGGTTCGCGGCCAGCCTCAGCTACCTAGTGAGGCACTCTGCAACTTAGTGAGACTCGGTTTCAAAATAAAGAATAAAAAAAATAGGGCTGGGGGTGTAGCTCGGAGGTAGAATGCCCCTGAGTTCAATCCCCAGT